>JAUCNO010000425.1:14066635-14077869 GCA_032353835.1 Enteromius viviparus
TTAAATGTTGTTTTGCATTCAATCTGCCGCTTCCTGCCCGTCCTTGTGCGCACGCTAGTGAGCCACCAAACGTGACACTATCACTGACTTGCTAGCAAGTTAAAAATAAAATTAGTTTTTTTTCTCTGGCACTTGAAGGTAAAAATCCTTGGTCAATCTTGAGGCAAAGCACGGCATTTGTTTCTTTCTATCTGTATCCGGGTCTATGGTGTAAGACTGGAAGTAATTGGCCACATGATGGTTTACTCTTGTCAGAATTTGAGCAATCTCTAGATGGCAGTCCTTTAACATCTCGCAAAATTTATGGATAAATACAGAGCCTTTTTCTGGATTTCTCCAAGAATAGTACCCTGTTGAGAAACAAATATGCTTTTAAATGCATGAAAAGTCCACTATGCTGCAACTATTTCAGTGAATGCAAACCTTCCACTGTGGAGTAACAGCAGAGAAAATCCCCCTCGGGAACGTCAGATATTCCCAAATACTCCTCTGGTGCTTCTACACTGTCTGCCTCAACACCAGGGTCATATTCCAGCCCCCTGCAGGCCTGAATATATGAACAAAACATCCGCAAGCAATTAGAAAAAGACAAAATGTTACGCTCTGTGTGTTTTGCAGGTGACAGCTACCTGTAGGAAGAAGAGTTTTGGCTTGTCCCGCAAACTAGGGCAGAGGTCAGAGGTCATGAGCGAGGTCAGGGTTTTGACAGGAATCCAGCGCTCATCTGATCCAAGGATTGTTCCTTCCTCACCGTGGCTCATCAGTACACACACAAAGCAGGAATTGTCTGTGTGGTTCTCCTTAGATACTGAGGCACAAACACTATGTTTGTAAATTCATACAGGCACAATAACACATCCAGAATACTGGAAATGACATCATACCTTTCCTCAGTGAACCAATCATTTCATTAGCTGACAGGTTCTTCTCCATCTTTACTTGAAAACCCAGAGACTTGAATGTGTCGGATAGGTTTTTTTCATCTACAGAACAGCCATTTCTACGTAAATGTGGTGAGCCTGGAACAAAATGATGGCACTAGTGAATGGATTCGTATTTATCATTTCTGGTTTTAATTCCACTTTTCAATTTCATTAATGCTCCAATAGGACTATTGAGGAAGTAGAAAAGACTGACATTCAATTCAAATATTTAAATGTTAATAAAATTACGTTGAATGGTTAGACTGATTCAAACCCATTATTTTGTCTGAAAAACAATCATTTAACCATTTCGACTCATTATTACCTTTTAAAAATATGTAAAAGTGGATATAATGCTAAAGTCAGAAATGCATTATTATAAACTAAACCTTGATAGAATCATCAGGAAAAGGCTAGAGGTTTTTTTTTTTCAGGAACGGATACTTGGTGGAATGACAAAAAACAAGACATGATAAAAATCACATGAATAAGAACTGTAAGCAGATGTGGTATAAGAACTCAAAACAGAAAACCTGGAGTCAGCAAGAAAAAAAATGGTTAAGGGTTAACACTTAGCCAAGTTAAAACTCTGAATGGAATTACAGGAGCAATTTTAAGAGTTATTTTAGCCATTGAAAAGAGTAGATAGATTTCAAATACTGGAAGCAAGTGAGAGACAACGTCCCTCTGGCTCATACAGGTTAATACTCACGGAAGTGCTCATTACTGATGATTAGACATTTGCCTATATTCTTATGCTTCTTATAAGACTCAAGCGCACAGGGCATCTTGACAACACTGTGAAGACAATATGGCAGTTAAAATCACCTTAACAAGATTTAAACAAGCTTGACTTCAGCTGGAGTCTTACCTGTGATCTTCAGATCCTTGTGAACTCATTCTGATTCAACCCACAGAGTCTTGCGCAAGAAAGTCAAGCTTCCTACGGTCTTATTTCTCTCATTTTAAATTTCCTTCTGCTTTTGCTTTCATTTCACTGTGAAGGATTTCAAAGTCCGTCACCTCACAGAGGCGTTACTGCCGGCAGAGAAGGCGGAGCGGGATCCGTGACTTTATATGGTTTTTACATTTGCACTCAATCTGTTATTTAATGGCAGGAAAAGTGCATACATTATTTTGCAATTGAGCATATTTAACAAAATAAAGTTTTATGATACTTTTTTTTTTTGACATTTTTTTTACCGTTTTCTCCTTATATGTAGCTGAGAAAAGCAGCTGTGTGTGCAGCCATTCGAACTGCAGAGCAGAGACCAGAGACACTAGGCTACAATTTCTGTGAGTCATAAGTTAAATTTACTCATGTTTCTAAAATAAATGCTATATATTATGACATCAGAAGACTGTAGCAGTGACGTAACGTCAGGTTTATGGCTCTTCGACATCAATCATCTAAATACAGACTGTTAGATTCATAGTTTGATGAAATGTTTGAAGTTAGTTTTACAATCTCACTTTATCAGCTGATTTATATTTATCAGTTATATTTACTGCTCTGGGTGTGTGTTCGCTGTGTGTGTGTGATTGGTTGAACACTTCTCACTGCTGTGTGTGTGCACTTGGATGAGTTAAACGCAGAGCACAAATTCGCACATATCACGTCCTTTCCTTTAATTTCCTTTTATCTACAGTGGCCTACAGTTAATCTAAGATGTGTATATATATATATATATATATATATATATATATAGGCTAATTTTAAATAATGGACTCAAACAGTTAACATTTTCTAAATTAAATGTACATTTTCTGTGACTCTTAATACAATTAGGCTAATTAATTATTAGGGTGTAGAACTAGGCCTGCATTTAGGAGACTTATGACTATAAACTAGATAAACACTGTACAGTTTCAAAAAGCTATACACAATTACTGTAATGCTCTGAATTAGCTTACATCAAAACTGAATTGTGGAGTAGTACTGCTGTTCCCTCTGCTGGGAATTTACAGTAACTACTCCAAAGGCCACTATTCTGATGAAAGAAAAAATGAAAAACTAAATTTATATATATATATATATATATATATATATATATATTACATTGATTGAAGAGTCACTTTGTCTCAACATGCGACTATGAACATATTACTTGTAAGCACACAAAACAGATTGTTGTTTGTTAGTTTTCCTAATTCATTCCAAATACAGCTTTCTTTAGAAAAATGAAATTTTCTGTAATTACTATAATGCATTAAAAAATGTATATACATTGTAATCTGTATAAAGAGTTTCGTGTCAATGCATGTGACAGTGCAATCAAGCGCTCATGGTTTGTGTGCTGTCAAAAAGATTTGCGACTCATAATCCAATCACACTCATTGTTCTGTACTAAGCCTTGCTTGTGGTTACAAGAGCGTGCATATGCTGTTGTAATGCAGACAGCTACAGATTACCGTTTATTAGTGCACTTAAGGTTACGTCTTGGGGGGTCTTACAGCAATGAGGGTGCACTCTTTTGTTCCAGCCATGTGTGCAGGTTTTCAAGCCCCAGTGGTCGTTTAGGGGCTGTTAATTAGTTTTCTGGTGGTAAATGTAACTCAGTGTTATTTCAGTGCATCTTAATCTTATTAAAGTTCCATATGGAGATGCATATCTTGAGCTCACGAGTAACCTACGGTAAATGAACCAAATCAATTGCATTTTGTTTAGGTTACTGCATTTACATACATAACAAGCACATCAGACTCAAGGCATGATGCAACAGGGTACAGTTACAATCCTGTTTTCTCAAACCCGCCTAACATAAAGATCCAATTTGCTGAGCCACTTAAATGCCCACATCTAGTATAGCTGGTAACCAATCAGATGCTTGACCATTTTATCCACTTAAATCAGCACATATCAGGATTATATCATCCACTGGTTCACACTACAAAAGTTGATTTTTGATTTAGTTTGAAAATGACTGTATTTTGGGGCTTTTGCCATGTTTATCATCTGTACTGCTAAAAAAATAAATGACAGGAAACAATAGGGAGATGGGTGGTGATGGGATAAATGAATGATAAGAACTCGGGTCACATGGGGTCACACACAGTGCATGAGGTTTTAAGTTTAAAACGTGCTCAAATGTGTCTACAGTTCTAAGTCGATTTAGGCTGTAAACAGGTTGCATAAAATTAAGACTAGTCTTAAAATTTAGACAGCTATTTTTTTCTTTAAGACTGGTCACAGTTTTTTTAAAATTCAGTTACATACAAAATGTATATTAGTCTTAAGGTAAATACAAAAAATAAAAACGTTTACTCTTGGCTTACTGCTAGTTGGTCAGACTAGCTCTTAAGAAACTGTCTTAACATGAAGGCTAAGTTTATGCAACTGGCCCCTGAAGGCTGTAAATAAACGTATCCCATTAGTATCTCACAAGTAGCATGGGAATACAGTGGTTAGGATACAAGGATAGCCATAGAGTACAAGATCCACTAAAGCAAATCTTAGCAAAATTCTGGCAAAAATTAACATCCTGTCATCAGTTCACTTTTTTTCTTTGGAATAAGTGAGGTTTAGCTGCTTTCTTCCATATAATGGGGATTTTCAAGCTTAAAAAAGAACTACACAACAATATATTACGAGATATTTTAAAAAGTGCTCTTTTGAACAAGATATCAAAAGTGCAGACTAAATAGGCTAAAGAAATATAAGCCTAAACGTGTTTGCATCGGCACCGTATAACTTTATAGTGTTGTTTTGAGAGTCATCTTGTGGCACAGAGTTATTAGTAAAGCTACATTTGGGCTTTGTAAATGACAGCCTTAAGACATGCTAGGTGTACGTGAATGAATGTTAGAAACTTCTATCTTTATCTCAAGGGCAGAAGTGACACACTGTCACAAGCTCGAAAGTCAGCATCCGGCCAAATGTGCGCAAACATTTACAGGACACGTCATGCTATTCCTGGATCAGAGAACAAAACAGTGTGAAAATTTCCTCTGATAAACAAAATGTGTGATGAGTCAAAAATACATGAACTAGGAATGTTTTTCTTATCATGAAATCTTGTGAGATTAACCTTATAGAGCTTGTGCAGACACACTCACACATTTAGAATCGCATAATAACATGATTATTATTATTTATTTATTTATTTAGTAGGCATTGTATTAGGGTGACTATTTTTATATTGCGCAAAATGATTAACTGTGCATTATGTTTAAATATTTAATGATTGCTTTATTTTAATGGATGCATTTCACTGAATTTCTCAAAACTAATACTTAACTTAAGAAGCTTAGTGAATTTGTTTCAAAAAAAATTCTCACCGCACACACCAATAACATCTTACATCACAGCGACTGGCAATAACACAGCAGGAGTAACAACTGAAAATGAACCCAAACAACAGCATGTTAATCTTTAGGCTTCCTCTGTGTGTGTGTTAATTAGGTTTGAGTCAAACTCTTTAAACAATCAATAAGGAGAAGTCCAATTCAAATATTTGAAGGGGGAATATTTTTCGATTATGCAGCATGATTCAGAGGCTGGTGTTGAATCAACAAGTTGCCTAGTTCATAAAAACAGGTCGTTGTTGGTTTAGTAAGTCTAAAGAATGACTAATGCCATTGGAGTGTGTGAGGGCTGAACTCAGCAGGATAAAAGATCTCACCAGCTCATTATGCACTGTTGGGAAAAATCAGCAGGGAATCACTTAGGAAAGGTTTTTTGATTGTCTTGATATGTGAAAGAAAATTTCCAGCTGGGTTTAGTGTTTTCTAACAAAGCAATTCTGGATTAACAACATTACGTTAGTTAGTGTAGTATGCTTTTCTAGCAAAAACCCTCTCCTGAACCTTCATAGTCTGATAACCACCTGTTTATCTTTTTATCTTTTTAAAAAGATTTAGTAAAGAAATTTTGCAGAAATTATGAATTGTGATAATATAAAGAACGAAACAATGTTAAATTATAGGGGTGAAATATATTTTAAATATAATCATATTTTATATATAGGCCTAATTTTAAAAATAATTTTACGAATAAAAATATCATACATGATATTTCACAATTAATTACAAAGAAACAGCAAATAAAAATGTAAATTAAAGGTTAAAAAAATTTATTGCAAAACCTTGTAAGGATTTTTTTCTTTACAGTGAACAATAAACTTAATTTAATGTGAAAAAAAGGCAAAATATATGATAGCTTTGTAACCACACAAAAAAATATATTGTCGGTTATATAAAAGCAACAGATTTCTAACCCTCACAGAAACCTTTTGTCACTATAAGCTGTTTTCTTTGTTATCATAGCATTAAAAAAAAATTAAAAAATATTTTTATCCTTGAGGACATCTCTGGAAGTCATCAATGGGATGTTTTGTTGGATTGAGTTCTGTTCTGGGGATAGTTTTGTTTCCAAGGTGTAGCGTTCGAACACACACACACACAGGAGTCCTGGTGCTGAAGTCCACTTTTGGTTTTCCGGCCCCTCCCCTCACAGAGTGATTAGTGAGGTAAACCGCAGCGGGATTGGGTGAGAGAGTTAGTCTCATTACTGCATGTACAATGAGCCACCACTCTCAGCCTGACCGCTCCTATGCTGGACAGAGAAAATTTATATGAACTACATGAACTGACACCTATAGGAATTAAGAGAGGAGAACTTCAACAGAGCAGACTTTATATTTCAAGATCATGCGGGACATTTCATGTTAAACCTTCCCAAGAGGGTTTCATTTGAAGGTTCATTTAAAGGTTTTTCCACTATGAAGGACTCAAAGAGACATTGAGCATAAAAGAACTTCTAGTTCGGTTTGTTTGGATTGTTTCACATCACCATGGAGATCAGGAAAGTGCATCTGAAATGTCCCGGGACAGTTTTACTGACCATGATGATGTTCAAATGGGGTGAGTTTTCTCTTTTTCAATACCTAGAAATCATAGAGGAAATCATGTAATATTTTATAAACATATATTTTCATAAATTTACATGGCAATCCTGAACAACACACATGGTTAAAGGAAAAAAGTAACTTCTTTCTAAAAATCTGTATGGGACACTGATCATTAAAAGCTGTTAAGAACTGAAACAGAATGTAATAACTTACTGATATTTAGTTCTTTAGATGTGTTTTATTCTGAGACAAGTCAAGTTTTATCTTATACATACTGTATGTATATGCTATAGTCAAGAGCAACAGGTTGGATGATCTATGTGTCTTTATTTCCTAATTTTGGACATTTTTGCTCCGAGGTAAATCGAGGCAAATGCATGTACTTTAATGCACACTAAAACAAAAATATTATTAATAACTGTTCTATAATAATGATATTTCTAGAGACCAGAATGTAATATACAAGACTCTTTGACCTAGCAACCACTCAGAACTCCCTAGCAACCTGACACTCTAGTGTTCTGGTTGTGACTTACTCATAAAAATAAAAATTAATTATTTAGGTCTTTGTTTACAAGCTATATTTCTTAAAAATAAAGGATATTGATATGTATTGTTCCTTAAGTTTCCACAAAAAGGTCATTTATATTAAATGTTCTTCAAATGTAGAAACTTGGTTCCTCAAAGATCCTTTCAGTTGAACCACAATTCATTTAAGTTAAGAATATGTCAATCATCTTCTAACCACTTTAAAGAACCTTTTGCAGAATAGAAATGTTCCAAGGATGTTAAAGTTTCTTTATGGAACCAAAGATGCCAATAAAGAACCTTCGTTTTTAAGAGTGTGTGGCATCACTGTGGAAAAACACCCTTTGGAGCCTTTATTTTTAAAAGTGTAGCACATTGTTTTCTGGTTAACTTTTGTTTCATGCATTATCTGTTTTATGCCGACACAAATTCCTGGCACTCTTTTTAGCATTAGTGTAGTGTTGTGGTCATTTTTGGTTATCTTGCCCTCCCAAATTTGTGCACTGGAGTGTTACTTGCGTGTTTGGAGTGGATATAACCGGTGCATGGCACAGACGGGAGTATGGGGGAGGTTACTCATCTATTCTCCCTCCACCATCCATCCAGTCCGATTCTGCCTCGCTCTCAGGCCGCTATCTGAAAAAAAAACTGAAGAACTTTGGGGGGTGGGTTCCATTGTGTCCGGTTGCCATGACACCAGGGCTGAGTCATTTGGACGTTGTGTGAGGGTGGAATTTGCGTTAAGCACTTTTAACGAGCTCTGTTTGCTTTTGCATCCCATATAGGCTTAACACTCTTTCATCTGACTGCACCGCCAAGCTGTCTCGAAATATTTAACTCTATGATGATCATATCCAGGGAATATTTCAGCAGAGAGTAACAAAGCTAGAGTTTTGCATCTAAAGCATTAATAGCTATTTAAAGATATGCAAGTGTCTCTTAGTATTCTGATAATGCAAGTGAAAACTGTTCTATCTTTACTCAACAATTATTTCCACTTGAGAGCAATATTAAGAAGCATCATAGATTCAGTTACATGAAATGCAAAAAAACAAACAGGTTAACATTAGTTTTGGTTCTATGGATGTTTTGGAAGGTTATCACTTTGCTTATTTAAAACTGGCTCAAAGGTGGTATGGTAAATACAAACAATGCATCTTTAGTGGATTTGCATTGACTGATGGAAGTCAATGAGGAAATTCAATGAGGAACAGTTGGTGAAACTGGTCTGATGTTCTGACTGAGCTGATAGTTCATGTCAAATCACGCATGCAAATGTGACATCAGGCGCTTAGGGAAACAAGGGGGATCCTGGAATGCACATGACTTTTTCAATGAAAATGTCTACAATGGACCCTGCCCCCAACTCTAATCCTAACAAGAACACAGCGAGGGAAGAATAAGTTCACATGAACACTCTCACAGTCAAGATTCTGATGATAAAACTGAGCATATGATTTTCTTTTGGAAAGTTGGGCAAAAGAATATGCATAATGAGAAAATAATAAGAAATCATAGTAATACCAAAAAAAAAAGAAATTGTAGAATCACCAACCTTGCCAATGTTATGTTTGATCCAATCTTTTAACATTATGTCACAGCCATGCAAGATTACTTTTTTTTTTTGCAAAATCCACGTACACATTAAGAAGCTCATCCGCCTGTGTAAGAAAGGACATTTTAGACTTTGTTCTTTCTTCAGTAGCAAGTAAGTAAGTAACATGTTTGCTGTAACAAAAATACAAGCTCAACATTTTGGTCTTTAAACTCTCAGACACTGACCTTGTTTTCTCAGCTTACTTTACTTACCTACTGTTGAGTGCTACTACAACCGCTAACAGATATCATGCAACAAATTTGAATGCATGTGAAAAAATAAAGCTTGTGTCCTTTACCCGGAGCTAATGCTAAAATCCTTGTGTTGATGCTCATGTGGCGTAACACTTAAAAGCATCACCTATAAAGTCTTAAAGGTTAAAAACCTAGGTTTAGGAGCAATGGGGAAAAAGCTAATTAGCGTTTGAGTCTAGAGCTAATTCCAGAGATTTGCTAAGTCTGAGTTCATGTTGTTACTTACAACAGCTATTAATACTCTTATATTTACCACGAGTCAAAACAGAACTTATATTTAGTCTGAAAAGTTAGATTCTTAATCTCAAAACTCTTATTTGTAGGTTCACAGACAAACCCTTGAAACAGCTGCGTCTGGGAAAATAAACAGATCACAGGTTATCACAGAGTCCTGTCACACTTCACTCACACGTCCCAGCCGCTCTCACTCTCATTCTTTCTGTTACCCATCCGTTCCCACCCATATCTCATAGTAAGTGAGTGGTATCTCTTACAGATCTGACCGGGTCATTAATCCTGTGACAAATTTCACAGCCATTGTAGAGACTGACAGTAGACAATGTGTTGTTGAATGAATGAAAGTAAAACTATATATCTCCCCCCAAAAAAAAGATGCTTGCAATGTTTTCAATTAAAACTAGGTGTTTATTTCTCACAATTTACCTTAAGAATAAAGAAAACAAAAGATCTGAACTCTGACTCTTGGAGTTCTCAACTTTTTTTTCACACCCCACAATTTGTGGGGTGTATTTTTTATTTTGCATTGTTTTTTTTGTTTTTTTAACAAATAATTATATATATATATATATATATAATATAGATATTTATATAAATTGATATTTAAAATATAAACTTAGAATTGCAAGGAAAAAAAGTGTATATTGTGTAAGATAAAATACAACAGTGAACTTATTTATTAATTTTTTGTATTCTATAGAGGAAATGAACTTCCATATAAAAAAGCACAGGGGTATGTATATATATACACACACACACACACATATGTAAAATCCAAAAATAAATAAGTAAAAATCTAAATATTTACAAATCTATAAAAGCATACTACAATTTGTAATATAATTTATACTGAAAAAACTGGTGTGAGATTGTTGCATTTTCTTTTTATTTCTTAAAAAGCTTGAAAGCACATAAAGGTGCGTTCCCCACCTGACCCCTCTAAAACAATCTGTAACCCCTTTAAATTGTCAAACTAACCTGTCACACCCCCGCACAGCAGGATGTAAGACACAAGCAGGGATGATTGACAGTGAAGTACACAAAAGGGGAGGAGTTTCGGTTGATTGACAGCCAGTATCAGTGCTCTAGCTCTTAGAGCAGAACCTGCATGGCTAACATTCTTCCAGTGGTCTCGCACAGATAACCTTAAACACTGACACACACACACACAGAGAAAGACGTAGCGCTCAAGACAGATGTCAGGAGAATGTCTCTGTCAGACGTGGGATCTCTGTGAAACCTCAGTGTTAAAGTCTGGTTAATCAGATCCACTACAACCTGTCTCCACCTGGAACCTAAATGTGTCACATTTGGTTGCTGTCCACATTCCAGCAAGATCACAGTTAAGAATATGTGTAAGAATGGGACATGACCAGATGAAAAGGTGACAAGCTGCTGTTGTTGGCAGTTTAATATAGTAGCAGAAATGTAGTAGATATTAAATCTGAAATATATTAAAAACACCAAGGCTCACCAAGGCTGCATTCAATTGGCATAATACTGTAAAACACTAATATTACAAATTAAATTAAATAATTTATATTTTAATATATTTTGAAATGTGATTCATAACTGTGACGCAAAGATGACGCATCACACAATCCTTCAGAGATCAAAAGGGTGCTTTTACTAAATACTGAGCAAAGGGTTTGAATACTTTTGACCATGTGATATTTCAGTTTTTCTTTTTTAATAAATCTGCAAAAATCTTTGTCAATATGGAGCGCTGTGTGTACATTATTGAGGGGGAAAAATGAACTTAAATGATTTTAGCAAATGGCTGCAATATAACAAAGAGAGAAAAATTTAAGGGGGTCTGAATATTTTCTGTACACACTGTATATAT
>JAUCNO010000425.1:14085945-14106225 GCA_032353835.1 Enteromius viviparus
CGCAAAAAGCGCAAAAATGACCAATTTCCACTTTGTAACATTTTTAGTGACATATATTACTGTTTTAAGCAATGTACTACATGTATATATCTGTAAACAACTCAAAAAAAGTGTTTTAGGGTGTTGTGACCCTTTAAAGTGCACATATTTGAACTTAATAGGTACAAAAGTGCACCTTTTAAAAAAGGTACCGCCTTTATTTCTGAGAGTGTAATGTTTAGAGCTGGGGCATTAAACTTTGGTGATGGAGGGCAACTTTTCAGCTAGATTTAGCTCTAACATTGAACAAAGTAATTAAGATAAGGGTTGGACAAAAACTCTGAAGAACAGTGGCCCAGTTCAGGTGTAGGCGAACTTATATAATAATAGATAAAACATTGTAATGCTTGACTTTTTTTTTCTCTGTTTCTGTTACTTCCACAGATTTCTCCTTTTGGACGTTTGGTCATGAGGATACTACAAGTTATCTTGCATTTGTACTGCTGTCTGATATTGGCAGGAACTTTAGTGTGTCATTCTTCCTACGATCTCTTAAATCAAGTGGCTTATTATTTCAGCTACGTAGGGCAGGGCTTCAGGAAACAGAGGAGGAGAATCCATATTTTACCATGTACCTGGAAATGGGACGAGTGCAGGTGACCTCTGTGGTGGGGTCACCCATCCTATCATCACCAGTGTTTGTCTGTAATGGTAAGAAACAAGTGCTTCAAATGGACGTACAGGAGGGTCAGGTGTTCTTTAGCCATGGTGGATTGCGCTATGGGCTTGGTTCACTGCCTGACTTAGAAGTTCTGGAGGGAGACCTGTTGTATGTTGGTGGGTTTCCAAATGAAGAGGGTGCAGCTGAATGGGGGGGCCATTTTAAGGGCTGCCTGCAGGACCTGAGACTAGACAACGTGCATCTGGATATGGAAGTCTGGAATAGCACCCTCAGTGACACTCTATTTATCTCCAGTGATGCAACAAACGTGTTACCTGGATGTATAAGCGATGCCATATGCAAGGTATGTGAAAACAGATGTTGCTTTTATCCCATCAGATCCATTAAAATTGATAATTACAGCTGGAAAAAGCTGATGGTGTGTTTCTGGTTTGCAGGTGGAGCCTTGCTTAAACGGTGGAGAGTGCACAGTCACATGGAATGACTTCACTTGTTCCTGTCCACGGGATTTCACCGGAAAGACATGTGAAACTCGGGTTTGGTGTGTCAGCAACCCGTGCGTAAATGGTGGACACTGTGTGGATCTGCTGGATGGTTTTGAGTGTATGCTAATATTAAACATCTAGTTAATATTTCAGTTTCCTAAAGATCCTATTAGCAAAATATTAATTCAGAAATATGTGACCTTGGACCACAAAACCAGTCATGTGTTGGGTGCCTTCCCATTTGTAGAAATCACGGTCTGCGGCCATAAAAATCACGTTCCGGTGGTTCTCTCGTCATAGAGATCAGGAACATGTCCCCCCCCCCAGTAGCGCAACTCCCTCAGGGGGCCACACTCCATCGTCAGACCCTTAGAATCATCCTAATCATCCTGAACATCCTAACCTTTACTTAATATCCCAATGATTTCTAGAATAAAAGTAAAAAATCTATAATTTTGATCCATACAATGTATTTTTGGCTATTGCTACAAAGATACCTCAACAGCTTAAGACTGGTTTTGTTCTCCAGGGTCACATATAATGTGTAAAGGTTGACAATCATGTAATAAAAATAAAATGGTAAAAAACAGTAAATGTATATTATAATAAGACATTTTTTTTGTTTTTTCACAGGCATTTCTAATGCGACTTTTGACAACACACCCCTACACTACAGTTCTAAGGGATCTCTAGTTTTCCCGGTGACCAATTTGACCATGGATCTCCGTACAAGGCAGGAAAATGCTGTATTACTTCGTGCATGGAAAGGGGCGGAGTTCCTACTGATTGGACTAGTCGATTCAGCCGTTCATGTGGAGCTCCAAACCGAGAACAGCATGGAACCAGTGATATTCTCTGGCCAGAGAGAGATTGCAGATGGAAACTGGCATCACCTGCTGGTTGCCATGGCCAATCCAGAGCGTGATGCATCACAATGGTTCATTTTGGTGGATGGCATCATCGACGGTAGCAGTGCACCAGAACTTGCTGGTAGTTTAAGTTTCCTAAAAGATTTTTCAAGTGAAGTTGCACTGGCAGAGACATACACAGGATGTCTAGGTGCTGTCAGAGTGGGTGAGGTTTACCTTCCATTTGTAGACAATCCCAAGTCGCCCCAAACGTCACGGTTTTGGCGAAGACAAGATGAGCGCGTGCGGATAGGCTGCTTTGGTGCTCCAGTGTGCCTCTCTCATCCCTGCAGACGTGGTGGTACATGTGTGGATCTCTTCAACAGATTTGGCTGCCAGTGCTCATCAGGCTGGGAAGGGATCACCTGCGAGAAAGAAACAGATGAGTGTGTCTCAGGACCCTGTCTCCATGGCAAGTGCAAAGACAGGTTTAATGGGTTTGACTGCTTGTGTCACCCAGGATATGCTGGACCTACATGTTCAGAAAACATAGACGACTGCAAAGCATCAAAGTGTAAAAACGGGGGAACCTGTGTGGATGGAATTAATGACTTCACATGCATCTGTCCACCTAAGTACAGTGGAACACGTTGTCAGTAAGTTACTACATATCACACACTGATGCATAGACTTGACTTAATGGTAATTTACAATATATATGCCCTCCAACAGAGAACAAGATGAGACAACCTGATTGCAATTGTAAATGATTGTGAATCCCTATTGAAAAAATTCACATTATTTCTTGTGACTACAGATTGAATGAGCCAGTGAGAAATTTGGGGAGTTTTTAATTATTTGATTGTTTGTGTTCTTGTGCTTCAGGTATAACTACCCTCCTCTAAAATGTGAACTGGATTTTGAATGTGAAAATAATGGTATTTGTCATGACACTCAGTGGGGGGCAAACTGCACCTGCCCTTCAGGATTCACAGGAGACAGGTGAAATTAAGACATCAATGTCCATTACAAATAAAGTTAATATACAAATACTGGCATAGATGACTAAGTGCATATGTGTTGGCGTACATATTTATTTCCAGATGCGAGAGAGAAATTGATGAGTGTACATCTAGCCCATGTCTAAACGGTGGCTCGTGTTTGGATCGGCTGAACAGGTTTCAGTGTTTGTGTCCAGCAGGATTCAGTGGCCAATTCTGTGAAACAAATGTAAGTAAACACCGCAGTATGATAATAAGCTTGCAATTTAGGAGCATAAATTAGAATTCAAACAGTAACTATTTGAATCTCTCTTTGTAGAAACAAGCTCAGCAAGAACACATACCATGGTTGGCAATAGCGGTTCCATTGGCATGTGGTTGTATCCTCTTGGTGGCCATCGGACTGATTTTTATGTTGATGACGGCACGCAGGAAGAGGCAATCAGAAGGAACTTATTCCCCAAGCCATCAGGAGATTGCTGGTGCACGCCTGGAAATGGATAGCATGCTGAAAGTACCACCTGAAGAGCGACTCATTTGAACACACATGTAGATTAAGGGGCTTTAATATTATCTGTGTGACTCTGTGATGGAACTACACTGGAATTTACCAAGACTTTGTGGTGTTTCAGAGCCACAGTGAGAAGCAAGTGCTGTATCAAACAAGCAACCTAGCAACCAGAAAATATGTGGTAATACAAGTGGAAAAGGAAAAACATGAAGGCATTTAATATGGTCAATCTTTTGTGGAGACCTAAAACTTTGGAATTTAACCAGCAACTCTCTCAAGTGTAGTTGAACTTGGTGATCCTTTACCTCATGGCATTGTATGCCTGAACGGCTTTGACAAATATTGCAAAGAGACAGAAATAAGAGTTTACATTCTTTCCACAGCAGTTACAATTTTTAACCAATCCCTCTCAAAGATAAGCACTAAAAATAGTGCTAATGAAGGAGTGAGCAACATTTAAGGGGGAAAAAAAATCACAGCATTTGAATGTATAAGGTATGTCTGTTAACTAGCTACTATACCTGCTATAGGCTACACTGGATAAGATAATCAAAACTGAGGAATGTGGCTTCATATTCATGCCAATTAGCCATATATTAGTATTGTTAAAGTTTGAAAACAACTGAAACTAGATACCCTTTTAAAGTAATGCATTTTCTTAAAAGGAAAAACTGGGCTGCTTTGCATAAATTATTGCGTTGTTGCATTCACACTGTGTCAAAATTATCCTAATTATGCGTTCCTGAATACTAAAAGCTGTTTCCGTCTTTGCTGAATGCACAATCACAAGTTTGTAAGTAACTACAAAAAAAATAACTTTTACATTTTGAAAAAAAAAAAAAAGCTCTGGCTTTCTTTGTTTGTGACATCATATAAACAACCAAAAAGGCCACAAGTAATGCTAGTTATGTAGCAATCTCAGCTAGTTGTTTTATTTTTGCCAATATCCTTCATTTCCAGTATTCAATATATGACAATTACACATACAAAATTGGTACTGGCAAAAAAGGAATGGTAATCCCAATTAAATGTCAGCGCAATACTTTTTTTATTTAGTTTGAGGCCATTATTGGAAAAACTGTGAACATGTGAGTGTTTGACAATCACTGCACTTGACATTTTTTAGGAATGTGTGTTCATACCACTAAGATAAACAGTACCACCACCACTGTTTACACATGCAAACATGAGCGTTGAAATAATATTCTGCCTGTGTATTAAGATGAAATAACAGATGAGAGATTAACATAAGAGCAAATCTTTGCTGATGTCTAAAGGCTGTAAAAACAGAGTGTATATGTTGTAAATTGAGGCTATAATTTTTTGTTGTTGTCCCATATCAGTCAGACTTTGTTTAAATAAGTGCATAGGATTTACTAAAACTAAACCGTACAGTGTGTACTACCTTTTAGGAATATATGTTTGAATGTGTAAATGTGCAAATATTGTTTAGTAAAAGTGTGTGTGTTTAAATGTTTAAAAGAGTCACAGCTAAAATATTTAGGATAAGTGATGTGCATTTGACAGTCCTTCAAAAAACACAACGTGCGTAAAAAAAACTGGGAAAGACAACGGTTAAAAATAAATGACTAAATGTGGGCAAAACAAATCTCCAACTCACCACTTTCACATGAATATACTGTGTGCTTTTTAATTATGGCAAACACAAATAACATCCAAATAATAATAATTAAAATATAAAAAAGTGCAATATGATAATAACAGGATATGCGTTCACATTAGGA
Organism: Enteromius viviparus; assembly: GCA_032353835.1. NCBI lineage: Eukaryota > Metazoa > Chordata > Actinopteri > Cypriniformes > Cyprinidae > Enteromius > Enteromius viviparus. The sequence continues at coordinate 14,091,197 of JAUCNO010000425.1, forward strand.
TACATTCCAAGAGAAAATTGTATTTTACACATCAGAAAAATCTTGATAGTCCCCCTTGCTAAGAGCAACACTATCCTACCATTTAAGATGAAACCTCAAAGGATCCTGTCAAAATAGGTCCTACAATGTCAATATCAAATCCATGTCAGCCATATTTTCAAAACCTCTTTTACCCAGACATAGTAGATTATACTGTAATTTGAGACTTTTTCTGCTGGAATACAGAATACAATCATATGTCAGTGACTGCTGTGCAGAGATGACATCTACAATACTTCACCCAGATCAACTTTTAACACTAAACATGTTTGGATGTCTTGCCAGTTAAGTCACCGTATAAGAAAAAAAATATATCACAGCTTCAGCTCATCTGACCATTCCTTAAAAAGGAAAAAAATACTGTATCTGCCGCAGTCAAATGTGAAGGTACTTTCAACAGCAAATGTTTGTCTATTAAATTTATTTGCGTCAACCAGTTCATTTTACTGAATAATTTAATTTAAAGATGTTTTATAGTAGCACTTTAAAATGCACACACACACATTTTGCTGCAATTCATTGTCAAACGTTATCAAAGTCTCCTACTAGAAGCTCACTGCTATCCAGTGCAGTGCTGCTTAGTGTATTCTGTGATGGTGTATTGGCTTCCATTGGTTTAGTTTTAATTTTTCAGTATAGATTACTGAACAAGGACAGTTGCTTCACCACACATTTCAACCTAACAGCTGATGAGAAATGTAAAAAAAAACATTTTTAACATTAAGACAAAATTTGAACCAATACAACGGAACAACCCATGCAGTAAGACTAGGAATACACAACAAACCTCTCACCACAAACAGCTCAGAATTTACACACACACAACACACACACTCTCGCATTTAAGGCCAAATTCGAAAGGTGATATAAATGGATAAACTAACAGAAAACGTGATACAGCTCTACATGGAGGATAGAGATGTTCAAGAACACTTTAATAACACAAATAACATTATTTCATTTATTTAAATACAGCAATAAAACCAGAGAAGAAGAGACACCAGTTCACTCCCTGATGTTCCCTGACATGGACAAAAACAGGTTTCTTTTGGATTTGAGCGTTTGGTTGTACACAATTCTTTTCCATGTCAAGATTTGCACAAACAGTGTTCTCCTACGTGCAAGTCTCAGACAAACATTTTTTGCAAAAAAACGGCAAGAAACGAAGATCCTCCAACACAGATTGTGTATAGTGCTGAACGAAACCCAGAAAGCAGGCACAGTCTATGACAAGAAAACCAGCGGTTAGAGTTAGGATTCATTTTAAACACGCTTTATAGCAGTATGTATGTTTAAAAAGCGCAAAAATGCTCTACTAGAATAAATACCCATAATGCAGAGTGCATGGCAGTAGCAGATTAGATGGAAAGGGTAGCGATAAAAAGAAGCGCGGTGACTGGTCGCTTTATGAAAGCTATAAGTCTATCGTGTGATGCTCAGAATAAAACAAGAACTTTATCATCAAATCAAAGCAAGTGGACAATTAGCATCTAAACTAAACTATTTTGAAACTGAACAGAACCTTGTTCCATAAGACCCATTTTAATACTTTTGGACTGACACCCAGGCAAGCAGAAGTAGAGGTAAAGTCGGTACCAATTAAGGCGTTCACCATGTATTTAGCATAGAAACACACTTGTGATTGGTTTACCTACTTTAAATTACACTTTTTTGGTCAAAAACGGATGCATTAAATGCATACTGTATTTTTGACCTGACTTCAGACCTCTAGGGGGCAGTATTGTGTTCTACAGTGCTGTTAACTCTGAGCCGTTCTTAGCGCTACCGTCCAGCTGCACTTTATCTCACTCTATGCTCTACGCAGTGAGTAATATATAGCTTCTACAAGGGCACAATATGTAGCGCAGTATGCATTATTGTATGCTGTATGTAATGTAGTGCAAATATGAAGTATATGGCAGGTACAATGTTATATGCGCTTTGCATTATAGAGTCCAGGATGTAGTATGCCCTTTTGTGGGCTGTGTAGTACGCCATCTACTAAGGAAGAAGAATCCAAGGATTCGCAAAAAGTTGTATTCAGGTGCATTATAAATGGCAATTTAACAATCGTTTGTAGAAGTTCGCACAAGAAATTAGATGCTAGGGTGTAATGGATTGAATTAATAGGGTTAAAAAACAAGGTTCTTAATAAAACAGTACTGATTGTTTAGAGGATGTGCAATTGCCGCCATAAACGCAACAATGGCAGTCTAATCGCTAATGTAGGACTTGGGTTGTATTATTGTGTGGTCTCTTTAGTATAGTAGTCTGATCCCTAAGGAAACTAGACTGCTAGCTACAGAAAATACAGTGTTATACTGCTAGTATGGTTTTTCAGTCTTAAACCTGCTGCTATTGGAACAACACGGTTCATCCGGATGCTATGGGAAATACATCATTAGCATCTGTGTGCATAAGGCTAAGTGTGTGAGCTAGGCGCAAAAAAAAGCACGACACACTCTGAGAGGGAAAATGTCCAACAGTGCTTTCAGGCCACTAGGGGGCACAATCTTAAAATCCCACTGGCTCTAAATTTGCAGTCCCTCACTGGTTGGTAGCAGCCATGGTGGAAAGATGTGGGCAGAGCTAGTCAAACGTTTCCCACCTTCTTCGCAAATCCTCTACCTTCTTTTTGGGGGGCGTGGTCATTACAGTTGGTGTGGTTGCCATAGTAAGAAGGTCACTGAATGGGTCACGGGGTTCGTCTGTAGAGACTTGCACAGGCTGGCCCAGAGTAGCCGGAGCAGGGGAGTCTAAGAGGGTTGAAAGAGAACCGCTACTGCTGGAGGATGGAAGAATGCGTCCAACTGGCCACGCCCCTCCAGTTGGGGTCACACCCACAGCAGATGTCTGACTGAATACAGAGAACGGGTGGGCAGTGGTAGGAAAGTAGTTGGCACCAGGGGGAGGCATGAAGGCTGGGGTAAAAGGGTTACCTGGGACAACTGGACTATAATGCCTTTGTGGCTGGTACTGGGGTGGTTGGGTAAAGGGGTTTAGTGGTACTGGAGGGGGGAAGGCGGGGAGGTTTGGTGGGTTGGGTCGAGGAGGTACAGGGGGTTTAGTAAGGGACGGAGTGGCGTCATTCTTTGTTGCTCCACACAGAGGGTCCAACAAGCTGAGCAAGTCCTGTCCCTCGCTTGACTCGCTGGGCTTTAACAAGTCCATCTGAGTTTGTGATTGGGAGTGAGGAGACATGTTCAGTGCTTGCCGAAACTCTTGCCCTCCAGCAGATACTCCTCCCTCCTTTTCGCCGGCCTGTTTAACCCCACGCAGCAGGGTCACAGCAGGTGCCAGAACTGCACCTGGTTCAGGTGTTTTTCGACCTTGGGGACGAGGTATTGTGATACAAGCCCCTTCTGTCTTCTCTGCACTGGGATTTGAGCTCTCTCTGCTTGGTGGCCGTGCATCCAGGGGTTCCAAGGGTGGCACAGAGAGAGGTCTCTCCCAGGAAGGTGACTCTTGGCCAAGCAACGTAGACGGGTCTTCTCTTTGGCTCCAGAGCTTGCTGTATGGATTGGTGGTTTTAAGACCAGGGAGTGTGCGTGTACGCTCACCAGAAGCAAGATTCATCCGCTGAAGAACAAACAATCAGAACAGATTTTAAGACAGGTAAAGGTAATATATAGGCTGATCAATTTGGTTGCTTTGGGGTACTTCAAATCTTGTTTTGTACACCTAGAGTTGGAGTGCTTAAAGGAATGACAATTCTAATCAACTCCTAAAAGACAAAATGTTGCTATGGTTATCACCAAGAACCATTTTGACTTTGGCAGTGTTTAATGTATTCCCTACAAGTGGAACAATAATTTAGGGCAGCATTTGTCAAAACCGTTTCATGCTTTTTCTCTGATCGGATAGCTATCCAACAGTGAAAAGACAAGGTGTAAATGCCCTCAGAAACACTTTCACGACTGATTTAAATCCAATCACTTGGAATGGTGGTCTGGGTAATTCCAGATGAAACTGAATAAATGTAAATGCATCTGGTCATTGAAACCTCATATGCAAATTTTACTCCTCCCAAAACATACAGCGCAGGAAATGGGGATCAGATTTGTATCCATTTTGCAGAGACACATGTGGCCAAGTGTAAATGTAACAATTTCAGTAGATCATATAGCTATTTGATCAGAGAAACCGGATTAAGTCACCAGGTGTAAACAGGCCCAAAGTGGTGTGCCTCCAGGAGCAAGGTTGGGAAACACTCATTTATGGTATACTCTTGTGCATTAAATTGTAGCTGTCCCTCCCAAAACTTTGCAATATGATCTAACCTGGTAGTTGAAGTTGGAATGTTGCGGGTCTGCTCGAAGCTCCTCCAAACTTCTGGCGGAACCGAGTGTAGTGCTGTGAGAGGGCTTTGTGGTATTTGTGGTTTCTGTACATTCTGGCTCCCCCTGCTGACTACGGAAGGCATCCTGCAACAGGTTCAGGTCAGAGAACTTGTCTAGCACAGGGCTGGACGGAGCAGTGTTACCTTGGAAGCGCTCCCCAACCTCCTCACCTTCTTCCACAAGCTCTGCCTCTTTCAGAGACCTGTATGGCTGGGGCCTAAGTCACATACGCAAACAAAAACACATTCACACCACAAACAAGCACACGTACACACAACACATGCACAAACAAGTACAGACACACAATTATAATTTTCAAGTTAGATGAAGAGCTGTTGAAATGGGCAGATTTGATCAATGAAACAATCAAAATCACTTTACATAAATAAGCGGTTGCATGCCTCAAATTAAGAATCAAATTTATTAAATCGAGCCATGCAAAATTGATTGAAGACAACTTTAAAAACAAATCTAGCAGATCACAGCTTAAAGTGCCCCTATTATGGATTTTTGAAAATGACCTTTCATGCAGAGAGTAACACAGCAAAGTAAAAGAAAACATCCTGCAAAGTTTTGCAAAATTTTATATATGAAAGTGCACCATGTATGAAGTTATTGTCTCAAAAGAAAGAGTCGACTCTGAATCATTAGAATGAGTTGTTTTTAAAACTAAAATATTCCTGCCACTATCTTTGGGCCGGGCCAGGCCATGATCAAGCATTTGTAAGTTTTTCTTTTTTTTTTAATCATTACTTAATCAGCCTAATTGGGTGGAGAGCTCTACCATAATTAGAAATATTATATGAAAATATCAAAGTCAGTCTAAGCAACACGTGTAGGTTTACAAAGTTGCACAATTTGCAACACGTGTCATGCACAGCAACACTCTAGCTCCTGCGACAGCGTCTCCTCCAACGGCACACATAACACCGGGCCTGCTGTGGTGTATTGTGCAACATGGAGCTTAAAGACGTACAGAACAAAAACTTCGAACAAGTTTGGAGGAAAGTCAAAGGTATGGAAATATTTTCACCGTGGGCAGTGACAACATACGTGTCAGCTTTTTCAACTGCTTTAATTGCGGCATGCTGCTAAGAACTTATCAATGTTGGTGGTACATATGGCTGTGAATCGGCCCAGACTTTTTTGCCTAGAAAAGTCTGTTGAGAGAAAGGAAGTTCTAGCACAGACGATGCTCAAAGATGCTCTGAAGAACGGAGATGCCATTATATCAACAATGATTATACATTAGTTGATAAAACTCTCACCACAGCAATGTTGGTAGAGGATGCTAAAACGGGGAAAAATATCAGACGCGAGATCCTGGTCTACAAATTTGGCCTTGACCCTCGCTCCCTCAGACAAATAGTGTGGGTAACAGATGAAGGCAGCAACATAATCAAAGCCCTGGAACCATATAGAAGGCTTTTTTCTGGTCACCTTTTTAGAGCCATTCTATAATGCCCAGAGAGAGTTGGAGGGTGATAAATATAAAACCATAAACCTGGTCTGCCTTTGGCTTAAGAAACTGAAGAGACATTGCGATCCCTCTCCCACGACTCTCCACAGCAAGCCTTTGTGCGCCTGAGACATGCGGAGTTCATATTGCAGAAAATAAAGGTGAACATCCTGCACAAAGTTGCTCTTTTCCTCTGGCCAAAATTCAACAAATTGAGGATGAGGTCTCCTGAAGACATATCTGAAGTAAATGCCCACGTTCACACCCTACTCTTGCCTGTGGATGAAGATGCTGCTGCAGCTGGCAGTACTGGCTTTACACCACCAGCAGCCAAGCCCAGGACAGGCGATGATAACCAACCAGATGAGGATGCAGTGGCCGTGTACAATTCACAGTGGTATGCCATGGATGACGACACGGACCTAATGAAATAGTGGAAAGTCAACGAATTAGTCTACCCAAAACTAGCCAGGCTGGCAAGATCCATCCTCTCTATTCCAGCAAGCAGCAGCGAACATGTAGAACCATGTAAGTAGGCAGCATATAACCTAGGCCTAATCAGTTCCCCAAACTTCATCTACAGGCTCATACACAGTCAGGAGGCTGCCATTAGAACTGATGTCAACCTAGAGTATTTGAATCACCTCAGTTTAATAAGTCTAAACAAATGTTACTTTTTAGTTTTGTATGTTATTTTTTTGGTATTGGAGTGTAATCATTGTAGGCTACCCTGCATCATTAGCCAATCCCCATGATCCCTCGATGTGACTCCGCATTTTTGGACTATGCCTACATTTGAAAATAATAAAATAGGCCTATTTTTTGTGTTTTGCATGGTTTAGATCATTGCTAAAAATCTAGTTTTTAGGGTTTTGCACTACGTTTTACAATAGGCTTTAAAATATTTATTTTGTTTAAAAATATTCTAAAACTTTGTTGTATTATATTAAAGTAGTAGGCCTACTTCTAGGCCATCTGAAGTTAATTCTTGCTCATTTTCTGTGTTCATCATTGTTCACAGTTTTTTAAGGCTACGTTTCTTCAATTGGGTTTAATTTTTCGGGCCCGACTTAAGCTCTACTTCCAAGACCATTAAACAATGAATCTTTCATAAACCATAAAGTGAGGCACTTTATCTAAATACTAAGGCATACAGTGGCCCCAAAAACACTTGAGGTACTTAAAAATGAGGTTGTCATTGCATTAGATAACAAATTGCTCTCTTGGCCTGATCCAGAACAAAATTCTATGCCGTATTCTTGATAATATAAGAATGTATGACATGCTCAGATATGAAAGGTTTGTTAGTTTTAAGTACTTTGTCATTGGAGACTAAACACGCTGGCCCATTCTGTATTACATGCCTATCCACAAAAGTCAACTAGAAGAACACAGAGAAAAGATTAGTGGGCCAAGCACCAAGCCCTGGGGTGTCTCTATGTACAGTTGATACAATTTATGCTGACAATTTCCACAACTACAATGTGTTTTGAGTAACACTATATTTAGTGGTTTGGCAGTTGGTTTGATATTTTGTAACCTAATGCAGTGACATCTTTTCATTTTTAGCGTGTTCAAATACTTTTTGCGGGCATAGTATGTAAAACAAATAAATAAATAAAAATAAAAAGCAAATATTACTTTTAAGGCTTATTGACATTAGAGAAATCAAGGATGAAAACCACTTGAACAGAGACCATTCAAAAGGAGCAGAAAGCAGGAAGTGTTCAGGAAAAGCAGCAATGGCGTCGTCATCCTGAGACAGCTCGTCACCCGAAGAATCCTCGCACAGAAACACTGTATAGTGACGGGTTGGACGCACGTAGCTACAGCGTCAACATGCACGCATACAGAGGTGCACAGCAGCAGCAGCAAAAAAAAAAGCATAAAAAAATTGGCAGAGACAAAGAGAGCCAAGTATCAGGTGTAACCACACACAAACACAAATCACAAAAACGACCACCCAGTGTGAAAGAGAAACACAAGAGTGAAGGAGACAAAGAAAGAGTAAGTGAGACATGCAATCACTCAGTCAAGACCCCAACATTTTTGCTGTGCTGATTTGTATGTGATAGATATTTGATGGATAAACCCCAAAACAATTAAAAATATAAAACTAACAAAAACATACATGTTTAAAATAATGCTGAAAAACGCTGATTTAAACATTTTAGGCATCTTCTATCAAACTGAAGGAGCAATAATGATCTCTTGGCTCTACATTATCCCTAAAATCTTAAATAATGTTTTTTTATTATCTTTATTTAAAAGAATTCTGTGAAACAGTTAATTACAAATGTAAACAATCTGACAAATAACAAGAAACACCAATAATATAGTAATACAGGTACAATACAAACAAGTTTTTCCTAAAAAAATTAGTCAACATGCATTGCAACAAATTAGCATGTCGTCTTCTATTTTCATTTTACTCATCCAGATCTTTGTGTATCAACCTATTCACAATTCTTATGAATGGACAAATATAAAGTTTAGCTGGCACTGAACATGCCGGGAATGCAAAGTAAAATGTTCCCTAGATAGAAATTTGCTATTTGCTTGTGTTTTGCCATTGCATGTGAAAAAAAGGTTAAATGTTTGAGTCTTACTGTTCAGGGCTTCCTTCTATGCCAATGTTACTGCGCGGCCTTTTTGGCACCAGAGGCCGAGGAGGTCGAGCCTGCAAACACACGCCAAAACACATTTTTAAACAGTATATAAATGTCTTACGTTCTGGATTTGTTAAATCCTTGTAGATGTCACTGTTAGATCAGAAGTCAATTGCTCCTTTTAGAAAGCAAAGATCAGAGGTTAAGATCCTGTCAAATGTAAACAGAAATGTGGTATACAAGACCTGAAGAGCGGCAGACAGAATAAAGAACCCTTTAAACCAAAGGAAAAAAGTTGTGCGGTAGAAAAGTAAGTGCAAACACACATGACAAACTCTTTCATGTGTGTGAGTGAGCAATATTTTGTAGAAAAATAATTGATGTTAGATCACACGAGCACACACGCACACAAACAGTGTCCGGCCAGAACACACAGATACACACTCCAGTGCAGCAGCCAGGGCAGAGGGGAATATTTGAGCTCAGGGATGAGAGTGCTGTACTCACTGGTTGTGTGCTGCGGTGTAGTTTGGAGGGATGGGGGGGAGGGGGACGTTGTGGCCGAGGGGGCCGTGACTGCTCAGTCTGCTCCAAACATACACACACACACACACACACTTTTATCTGTGAAAATATGACTTCTTTCGCACTTTCTAAAATGTAACTGAACATAAGGGCTGAATCCTAATTACTAATAACCCATGTCAACAAGCCTTCCATTTAACATACACCTCAAAGGCATGGGGCGACATCAAAGCTTCATATCACGATAATTGCTGATGCTTTTATAAGACAGCTTTTTCAAATAACAAAAAATAACTTACTGTTAAATACAATAAAAATGTAAAAAGTAAACAAATGTATTTCAAACAAATGATAGACATTTTCAGCTAATATCCTAACTTCTTTTCTAGGCTAGTCTTTAGTTCATATTAAAATGTAAAAAGAATTTTAAGAGTGTAAACAAGTGTATTAAAAATAAATAAATATTTTAATATATTATTTATGATTAATTGCATTCAAAAAGTTTTTGTTTACATAATTTGTGTGTGTACCGTGACTATTTATTATATATACACTGCCATTCAAAAATTTTAATTTCTAAAAAATTATGTTGTTATTTTACTTGTTATTCATCAAAGAATCCTGAGAGAAAGAGAACAAATAAATTAATTAATTAATTAAAAATTCACAGGTTCAAAAAAATATATTTGTCTGCACAACTGTTTCCAACATTGACAATTCTAGTAATAAATCAGCATATTAGAATGATTTCTGAAAGATAATGTGACACTGAAGACTGGAGTAATGATGCTTTGTATCGCAGGAATAAATTATATAAAAATTATTATATAAAATTATTATATATTATATAAAAAATATATATATTCAGAAAGAAATTTATATTGAAATAATATTTTAAAATATTACAGTTACAGTCTGGATTTTTAATCTAATAAATGTAGCCTTGATGAGCAGAAGAAACATCTTTAAAAACCATTAAATATCTTACTGACACCAAATTTTTGAATGGTAGTGTGTTCACACACACACACACAGACATTATAGTGTACTCTTTGCCAAACCTTTGTAATTTCCAAATCATTTATAATTCCCCACACACACCTGTCCAAAGTGAACTGTGATTGGACGTCTCTGGTCCCAGGTGAGGGAGTCTTTGCTGTGTGTGGAGGGTAGGTGGGTGGAGCCAGGCTCTTCGGAGTAACCATTCTCTGTAAGCTCCTGCAAGTAGATACACATGTTCATACAGCATGTTTATGCAAGAACTATGAATAATTGTTTGTTTGTGTGCATGTAAATGTTTGTGCACCTTTTGTTTGAGTCGACTCTTTACTTCTTTGATGCCCATCTTGGCATGGTCTTTGGCCTGTAGAAGAAACAAGAGGAGATCCCATAAAGTAGAAATTCCCTCACAGACAGAACAAGAGTTCACTCACACTGAGAAAGAAAGTGTTCACGCAAAGATACATACAAATTTGTAAACTGTCTTCATCGCAGGATTTGCCTTTGTCTTCACTGTGTTTAAGATGGCCCCACTGCCCTTCTGTATGTCAAATGTAAAAAAGACATCAACATACGGAGAGGAAAAAGCTCATAAGCAAATATACAAAGAATCAATAAAAATCAGCCTCTTCAGCACACACACAAAATAAACAAGAAATGTCACCTTCACTGTGAAAAGCCACTGATGATATGTCTTATCACTGCCTGTAACAGAAATAATAAACAATTTAAATGTAAAAACTACAACACAACACTACATGTAATTATTAGCTTTTTTGTAAATACACACAAATAAAACCTAGTCTCTTACCAGCATATTCTCCCATATTGATCTCCTCCTCAAACTGATCGCTAAACCCTTCCCCAGAGTTTAACAGCTCCAGACGCCCGTCTATAAACTTCAATAACAAATATAAAAACAATGAGGAATTTGGTTACGTGCCTCTGCTATTTTTCTTTTTTTATTCCATTTTTTTAATTCCAGTTTCAGTATTTGAGTTTACCTAATGTCATATTTATTTTATTTCACCTTTATTTTTATGACCAAAAATTACTTTTAGCTAACAATAACAACACTGAGGTCTGAAGGAGCTGATATAACACTAACAAAATATGGAAGTGTTCAATATAAATATGAAAACTTGTAAAGGAAAACTGCTGTTTCATAAAACAAATTATAAACTTGTAAGTTTATAAATTAGAAAATGTCTTTATATAAAACAAGTGCTGTCAAATGATTATTCATAATTAATATTCACATCCAAAATAAAAGTTTTTGTTTACATATATATTATGTAAACAAAAACCCACACCCACACACATATATATATATATATAAATTAAATAAAATAAAGGTTTTTGTTTACATATATAAACAAAAACCCACACACACATATATATATATATATATATATATATATATATATATATAAATAAAATACTATAAAATAAAGCACTATATCACACTAAAAAACATATATAGTGTATACTCTTGTTACATTTGTTTAGTTTGTGTAATACCTGTTTAAAGAACTGTAGCTGTATAGCGTTCTGTAGAAACTGTCTCATTGTGCTGGATCGGTGTGTGACAAATGTTTCCTCACTGAATGTAATTGGCTCCTCCTGAACATATGGACACATGGGAAGTCAAGAAACATATAGCAGAGCATTTATATTTACAAAGCCACTTGGACTGTCCACTAGAGGACACTGTCTCACAGTCATCGTGCATGTTCAGCTTAGCAAATACTTCATCAAATGCTCAGAGCCAACATTTATAAACCATTAGTACATCAATACTTCAAACTCTCTCTCTCACCGGTTCAATGTGTAGTGCGTTCCTGTAACTGCCAAACAAAGCTGCCTGTGCCTTTAGAAATGCTCTGGCCACTCCATCTCCTGTCGTTGAGGAAACTTTTCTTAGCCGGTTCTTTAAAGATGAAACCTACAACACATGCGTATATCACTCGCTGCAACCATCACAAATGTATTTCCATATAAGATCATCACTGGCACATTAAACCCAACATCACGCCCAAAATAGATCAGACTTTCTAGAGATCTGAGCAGGTTGTGTTTATGCTTATTTACTCACCACATCATTAGGAAGGCTTTGCAGGTCATCAAACGGCGTTTCTAGAGTATTTGTGTCTACATTGAGAAGTACCACATCATCTAAAGCCATACCTCGCACCTTCTGTTACAACAACACACACAAACACAGACACACACAAAAATTCTAAATACAGCCTAGATGTCTATTACACTACAAGTCACTCAATACAACAGTACTGTGTTACAGATATGGATGTGCAACATGGAAAAATCTGAATACGCAAATAAGGTAAAATAAAAGAAAGCAATCGGTTACCTCTATAAGACTGGAATGCACTCCGATGAGGTATGGCATTGGAGCACTAAAAAAAAAAAACAAAAAAAAAAACAATAGTTCAGTACAATTTCTGTCTTTTAAAATGTATTTAATACGTGATTTTATTATATACTGAGTACTTCTCAAAAGTTTGAAAAACATGACTTTTTAAATCTGGAGCAAGGCTGCATTTATTTGATAAAAATAAAACCGTTAAAAGGAGAAATGTTGTGAGATTTTACAATATGAAATCTATTATATATTTTTAAAAATATATAATAATTATTTAAAAAACATAAGTTAAGAATAACATTTAATTTATTTGTGTTATCTTAAAGCCATATCAACAGTATTTAAATGTTAAAAAAAACAATTATGATTCCAATCTAATTTTATGATAATTATGGTTCCATTATAAATTTAAAATAGATTGTTTACAATAATTAAAAAAAAAAAATGAGTGCTGTCAAACAATTAATCGTGACTAACTGCATTTAAAATACTTTTTTGTTTACATTATACGTACATATTTTGAAAATATTTACACGTTTGTATATTTATGAATTCATACATTTTATATTAAATATATTTAAATACATTTTATATATAAAGATAACGTATACATGTATGAGTTTTTATATATTTATACGTAATATATAAAGTGTGCACAAATATTACGCAAAAAAAAAATTTTTTTGAATACAATTAATGACGATTAATCTTTGACACCACTAACAAAAACACTTGCAAAAGTGCAAAATATATGCAAAAACAATACCATAATTACACAAAAATAATACAATAATTAAAATACTAATAATAACAATCATAGATCAACAATCAGAATATTTCAATTTAACTTATTATTCCAAGATAAGCAGTTTTAAAACTGTCATAAATATACTTTCCAAATAACAAAATTGTTAGCATCATTTAAAATGGAAATTCTGTAAGCCGACGATATAACCTTAAAGAAATTCTTACGTAAATCACAAACTGGATAAGTTAAAGAGCCCCAAGTGTCTGATCTTCTAAATGTTTCACTCTCCTAAATAAGCCAAATAATGCCCGTTTCTATTATATACAAATTATTAGAAACTTAATTCTAAAACAACAGAAATATGAAGTCCTTGACAAATATATATATATATATATATATATATATATATGTGTGTGTGTGTGTGTGTGTGTGTGTGTACTCACCAGCAGTAATCTAATAAGTGCTGTGGCAGGACTGGAATGTAAACATGCTGCCAGTACATGGGATACAACATGGCTGCTGCGCCATGAACACATGCCGTTAACTAAGAGGAAGAAGGTTTATTAATACCTCTAAAATGAGTAAAGAAACAACCAACAACAGAGAGAGAGAAAACGGTAGAGATGTTACTCACAGTGCTCAGCTTGCTGCAGCTAATGAGAATTCGTCTTTCATACAGCATGCTAGCGTACAGATGCAGCATGTTATTCACATCCACTGCTACGAAATACTCTGTCAGATTTCTCTGTAAATACATAAAAAGAAATCATATACCCTTTTTAATGAGTGTCAATGAATTACAATGAATTTTCCTAAGTAAATTTGACAATTTTCACAGTCATTTTAAACGTCTTTTGTTAAAAATTACAACTAGTCCTAACCGAATAGTTACGGTATGTATGAATCTGGCTAACAAGGTCAATCCAATAAGTCAGACTTACATTTTCAGGTATACTGGGTAATTCCCTAGGATCAGGCACTGTGAAAAACAAATGCTAGAGAGAGAGAAAAGTAATTGGCTTTATACACTAAATTGATTGTAATATGACATATTGTTTGATAAAGTGTTGTCTATGTTACTGTATATTACCACACTCAAATGCACAGGCACTCCAGAATCAGGGATGTTTAACGTGTGTAGAGACTCTAACAACTCTCTCCATTGACTGTCCTGTAAGACAAATACAATCAAATGAAAACACATCATATATTTTAAATCACTTTTTAATCAAAGTCATATGTGAGCCTGGAGCATACCAGTGTTATCTTGCACAAGAATATTTGTAGCAATAGCCTAAAATACATTGCATGGGTAAAAAATATAGATTTTTCTAGAATGCCAAAAACCATTAGGATATTTAGCATCGATCATGCTTCTTGGACTTATTTAGTTAACTTTGTACCAGGAAAGTATCAAAACTTAGTTTTTGATTAGTAATACGCATTGTTATGAACTTAATTTGGTCAACTTTAAAAGGCAATTTTCTGATTTTTTTGCACCCTTATATTTCAGCTTTTTAAATAGTTGTATCTCGGCCAAATATTGTCAGATCCTAATATACCATACCCTGCAAAAATTATTGTATTATTATCTTATCGTCTTTTGAGTGTTGTATAAATCTCAGTTTCCACTTATGACTGGTATTGAGGTCCAGGGTCACATATATGCAGCATTTAAACCTTGATTAGTTAAAACTGAAGAACACTAATTTTGTTGAAGGAAAATCGAAGATATTTATCCCATCCATATTTACTTGACTTTATACAAAAAGTAAAAAGTTATACTTCAAGGTAGGGCTGGGCGATAAAACCATAATGATATGTATCGCGATAGGCAAATCGATATCAATAAAAAGAATTGATTAGGTCATCTATCGAGTCGTTCGTTCATCACATGATAGCTCCATAAGCCAAAAGAATCAGATCA
>JAUCNO010000425.1:14123593-14145800 GCA_032353835.1 Enteromius viviparus
GTTATATTCAAGTTACTTTGAGTGGGTTTGGTTCATTTGTAACCCTGTTATATAAAAGTTTAAGAGTTACCGTCTTGAAGAGAGGTGTGTAGGGGAGTGACATGTTGCTATTGCCACTTTTGGAACTGATCAGTACCGCGGTATTAGCGTTTGAGAATTATATGTGTTTATCTGTTCAATTTAATATGTTTGCAACTGCTAGTTCTCCATTGGAAAGTAGTCGGGGAGATGTATAATAGAACTGCTTAGCTTTAACTCGTCTACGATCTAAGAAACAACAGCCAGACGTCACAGTATGTTCAAATAATATTTTTGAACTTGCTTCTTTAATTTATTTAAGCATTTTGAATATGCAATTGCTTGATTTAAATAGAATTGTGCACAAGACATACTATTAAGTTTCTTATGAGTGCATGTACACTAGCAGTAGAATCAACTACGATGCAACTAGGCATAACCTGAAATCTTGCCTAGGGCGCCAAATTGGTTAGAGCCGGCCCTGGCCGTATTCATAGTGAAACTTGCTAATTAGCAAATTATTAGAAAAGGCGATTTGCAAAGATTCATTAAAAGACATTATACTCACTGCTTCTGTAGGTGAGGCTTGATCATGAATGATTATCACCAACATAAACGCATTCCTGTTGATCAAGGGGGCGTTTCCCTTCAGAGCCAACGTTAATCTTCAAAATCTTCAGTCACTCAGATGTTGGGAGTAAATCACTAATGCTCTGGGCTGCGTTCTCCAAAACCACCTTAACGCTACGTCGTTATTAAGTTTACCTTAAGTAGTACCTTATCTTTAGCGCCTGTTTTCCGAAACCTTCTTAGTTAGGTATACCTTCTGTACGTCATTCGTTTGTAAGGTTAGTCTGGAGCGCTCTTAGCTTTACCTTATCGCTGTTGACATGACCACCAATACAAAAAACTTTTCACATCGCAGTTTAACTACACATAGAACATTTTAAATGAACATAATATATAATCTGATTTATTAAATTTACATTTTCACTTTACTTAAAAATGTTTACACATAAAATACTTAAGTTGTTATAGCCTACACCCAGTGAATGGAAGTGTTTTCACTAATAAAGTTTCCATACACTAATTGGGAAAACAAAGTCCTCCCTAACCCTTCCCAATGCATTATTTTCAACTTTTTTATTATTTCTTTAATTTCTTTCTGATGTTATTTGTGTTATTTAAAATTATAAAAGGGGCTAAGAGGGGGTCTCACTCAGGGAGTAATTCAATGTAGAACCGCTGCTGCGAGTGTCCGCATAACGGTCTCCAAAAAATGGCACATTTTTTTCAAGCACTGCCATAGCTCTAAAGTTTGTGTAAACTCATCTTTCTTCATATAGACTCTTAAGCATTTTCTGTCAAGCGGTTCGCCAGCTGATGTGCTTTAGGATAGTAATTAAAAAAGCTAGTTTATGGAAACTTTATTAATGAAAACACTTCCATTCACTGGGTGTAGGCTTATTTAAAGTAAAGTACAGTAAAAATGTAAATTTAATACTAAATCAGATTTTATATTAAATGTTCATTTAAATTGTTCCATGTGTAGATAAATTGCGATGTAAAAAAAGCTTTTTGTGTATCTGTGGTCAGACCAACCTTACGAGTGAATGACTTACAGAAGGTATACTTAACTAAGAAGGTTTCGGAAAACAGGCGCTAAAGGTACGTCTTAAGGTACAACTTAAGAATGTTGTAGCGTTAAGGTGGTTTCGGAGAACGCAGCCCTGTTCATTAATACATTCAACAACAAAACACCTCAATCTCTTAGGAGTCATGCTTGTCTCTGCATCTCGGCCTGAGGTAGGACACCAGTTCAGTCTGTGTGACACGTTGCTGTCAATCAACTATTGTGGGTGTGGCCTCTGTCTGTGTGACGCCACACCGATATGCATTTGAGAATGGCTTGATTTCAGAAGGGGCAACTTATTTTCATTAAATCAAAAGTCGATCTTTATCATTGTAGGGTGATTGTGTACAGTCCAAACAGCTGCATGTACCACCATATGAGTCCTTTAAGGGGCGTGCTTGCAATAGATTTTAGCTACATTTAAATAAATTTAAACTAGATTTATTTAAATGTAGCTAAAATAAATTGTTTGCAACCATTTTTTTCCCAATGTTTTTCAGTACTGTAACTTGGGCACATCTACAATACATTAATATTTCAAACAAACGCTATCCTTTCGAATTATTTTTTTTAATCAAGCAGCGCATTGGATTTTAAAATTAATGTTTTTTTTTAGCAGCCAATCTCCATATTAAAATGATTTCTGAATGATCATGTGACACTGGAGACTGAAGTAATGAGTAATGAAAATTTAGCTTTGCATCACAGTAATTGCATTTTAAAGTATATTCAGACAGAAAATAGTTATTTTAAATTAAATTGTAATTTCACAATATAACAGTTACTTTTCAAGCAAATGCAGCATGAGTGAGCATAAATATTTACCCTATATTTAATTTGCCTCTCATACTTGCATATTAAAAACACAAATCAGTAGGTCATCAGAAATAAATGATAATAGATGCAGAAGAAAAACTTCAACTTACAATGTATTTTATTGGAAATAATGAAAAATTACTAAACCACCACATAAGACTTTGGGTCAATGGTTATGGGGAAAACAAACAGATTAAAGTGTGGTGGGTAGTGTCATCTCAGGAAGTGTCCATGGTCTGCACGCTTTCCTCCACCACCTCCAGGTTTAGAGGAGTCACGGCCTTCGTCAGAACCGCGGTGGTGCCATGCTTGTACCTGTAGCTTCCAGTCCTGCAAGGAGGAAAATACACAATGAACTAAAGCCTAATCACACACATATAACTACATAAATAAAACTAATCCAAACAAGACCAAGGAAATGGTTCTCCACAAACAAAATATATACATGTATATTGTATAATGATGTGAGCAGAAGACTGTAAGAGTAAAATCTTGTTAGTTTGAAAATCTCCACTACTTCAAACTCACACCTGGTTAGTCAAACACATGCAGGTTACAGTTTCTTCTAGACGTGGTGCACGTTTGAACACATGGGTTACTCACACAGGGTGTCCATAAACCACATCCTCCCTTCAAAGGGAACAGTGAAGCATAAGCTTTTCATTTGGTTCAATTCTCTGACTGAAATCATGCACACATGTGGCGGCCTGCTTTCACAGAAGGTTAATCATACTGACCATTTGTGTCTAGACTGCACAATAATCGCAGTAAGCTGATTATGTAATAATCATAACATGCCTTTTCTTACTCATAAAACTCGTTTAATAAAGCACACAATCACGTGAATTATACCAATCACACAGACTTCATTGCTGCATCCATATCGTAATGCAACCAGAGCGACTGCAAAGTTCAGACAGGTGTATATGAGGTGGTGCTCCTCTGGCAGCACAGACGCTCACCTCACTCCCTTCTTGTTGGCCACGTCATGAGGTCTCAGGTAGTCCACTTTCCCCTTGGTGATCACACACACGTCGATGTTGCTGCCTGAGCCCAGGTCATTAAAGATACCAGCCGCTATCGCATCCCGCACTAGACTCTTGGCATCTTCCTCCTGATGGACACAACCAGCAGCATAATGTTAGCTGCAATGGATTAAACTTTACCTGTGCATTTAAACCAATTAAGAGGAAAACTGAATGCACAAAAAGCAATTTACAGCATATTTCAAATTCAAAATCTAAAATTATAAATTATGTATTTTTATTAAGATAAGCTCCACAATATTATTTTAATTATTCATTTAATACACTCTTCACTATACCAACATTCAAAAGTTTGAGGCTGCTTTTTCAAACACACAAGCAAACAGTGATATTTAGAAATGTATTAGATTTTTTTAACTTCTTTTAAATGTGATGCAAGTTATGTGATGCAAAGCTGAACTTTCAGCATCACTACTCTAGTCTTCAGTATCATATGCTGCTAATTTAGTGATTATTTCTATAAATGCTAAATGTTATGCTGCTTCGTGTTTGTTTGTGATTTTTTTGAGGAATAGAAGAGCACCACTCATTTAAAAACAAAATGTTTTGTAGCATTGTAAAAATGTCTTTACTGACAATTTAATGCATCCTTGCTGAATAAAAGAAAGACTTTAGCTTTAAAAAAAGCCCTGCTATGCTCAAACATCTCAACAATGAAAGAAAAAATAGAGAGAGAAGGAGGGCTACCTCCATGTTGGGCTTGTAACGATCCTCAAAGACTGCCATAGCTGCCAGAGATCCAGAACCTGAGGAGACCAACACATGCTAATGTTACCAGTGAGAAAGAGCCAAACAAAAGGATCATCTTCTGGAATAACAAAGAGCCATTAAATGATGCATGTTGTCTTGTCATATGGAGCACAGCTAGCAAAGCCAGTGAAACTATTTTGGCACCATTTAAAACTTTTTAGAAATACAATGTCTCCCTCTTATGGTGGAACATGAAGATGACTCATGGCTATGTAACTCACCCATAGTGACGTAGGGCAGTTTGTCTGTTGATCCATGTGGATAGATGCTGTATAAGTGCGGGCCGTTGCAGTCAACCCCTCCCAGAACTAATGCAGCACCAATATATCCCTGATACCTACATATGAAAACACATGGTATACACTCCCAGATTGACAAAAAAAGATCCTTCCTTGATCATTTTTTTTATCTCGCAAACTATGAATGTTTTTTTATTGTAGTTTCTATAAAACAATAAGCAGCTATTTTTAACACTGATAATAAATGTTTCTTAAACAGCAGAAGATAGTATATTAGATTGATTTCTGTAAGATCATGTGACACCGAAGACTGAAGTAATGATGCTGAAAATTCAACTTTGCATCTCAGGAATAAATTACATTTTTAAATATATTCAAACATAAAACAGTTCTTTTAAATTGCAATAATATTTCACAATAAAACAGTTCTACTGTGTGATTAGTGACATCTAGCCTTAGTGAGCAGAAAGAGACTTATTTTGATCTATTAAAGACCTTTATTAGCCGTGATGGAGCGCTGTGATGATTCATTACCTGAAGAGCATCTGTTTGAGCATGCGGTTAGCAGTGGCGACCCGTGGGAGACGTCCGGTGGACAGAGAATGGAGCTCCAGGTTGGAGGAGATGATCTGTGTGGTCATCTCAGTGTCCGCTGCAGTACCGGCTCCACAACAACTACAAAGAGCGAGACGGTTTCAGAACAATGGCAACGGATTTCAAGTATTGTAAATTGGTTTACCTGGAAAACTGTCTGTAATTATGCGTCACAGTAATACTCACTATATGTTGGGAGAGATGTAGTGAATTTTAGAGCAGTTTTTATCAGCGACAACCATTCCTTCAGTCGCACGAGTGTCTGCTCCTAAAACAACACCATCCTGAGAAAGAGAAATGATTTTTGTGTCACCTTTTTTTTTGACAGATATGAGGATATAAAGTCAAACCATTGACTTTTACATATTTCACTCATCTATGCTTTTGTCTCACCTTGTAAACGACTCCACAAATAGTGGTTCCGGTTTTGCGAGCAGCAGGAGAGCTGAAACCGAGCTTATTGATGTCCGCCTCCAGAAGAGCATTTCTAGAAAAACAAACATTTAATATTTTCCCCCTTTACTTTATTTTATTCATTCAGCCCTTTACATTTCAACTCTGCTCTTTTATGATCTTAGATAACATTCTACATTAACATAGAAATAAGTAATCAGCTGTTTTGATCAGTCAGCATATGTTTGTATTATGTTTTTGATTCATACTGAGAGCATGTCAACAACAGACTGATCGGCACAGTTCTCCGGACAACAACTGGACACTTTTAATACATCCTTATATAAGCGCTTTTTTGTAGTTAATAAAAATGAGTGGTTTGCAATGATTATTTGTAGCCAAAATAAAAGTTTGTGCTTGTATAATATGGGTGTGTGTACTGTGTATATTTATTATGTATATAAACTTACACGCATACAGTGTATAATCTAAAAGATATTTACATGAATATATTTATATTCATATAATTTGTATTATAAATATATAAACATAAATTTTGTCTTAAATCTATACATGCATGTGAGGGTATTTACAAATACATAATAAATACACAAAGCACTCACACATATTATGTAAACTAAAACTTTTATTTTGGATTTGATGAATCATTGCCCAGCACTAACAAAAATGTTTAGTTTTATGAACAACCAACCAAATTAAGCCAACATAGTTTAGTTTTTAAAACAGAAAGCAATCGTTACATTACAAAACAACAAATTAAACCTTTATCATTGTTGTTACAAAAGTCATGTTATCACGTACCTAACATAACCTAAATAAGTTATTAATCAAATACAAACCGCAGAACAAAATTATGAATGAAAAGAACTTGTTTTTAATGTAAAAATCAACAAACTAAGGTTATTTGAGAGTTTAAATGTTAATTTAGACTGAACTGAAGCGTCATAGGCTGTAAGCGCGGGGTCGAAACCCACCAATAACAACAAAATGTCAACAATAAGGACAAACACGTTCATCTTAAAAAAAATAAATAAATCTCACCGTTTTATACATAACGTATAATTTTATTTAATGTATTTTTCCTTAAAAACCGCTATTCAAATGAGTTTGTATAAATTCTCCTGAGTCATTCACACAGGCCGTGACTCAAACGATCGCTAAAAGGCCTTTAAAATACACTAAAACTCTTATGCTTTCACCGAATAAATAGTATAAACCCCCCCATACTTCACCGGCTAATTTCCTGCTTCAATAAAGCGAGAAATCTTACCTCTTGCAGTTTTCGAAACTGAAACCGCCGGGGCGATACTGGCACACTGAGACGGTCGCCATGATTCTGCGGTCTCGTTTCCGGGAAGCGCGAGACTAGCTTCCCTGTGTGTTACACGCTTGAGCCTCCGCAGTCCTCCTCATTTCTATAGGTTAAGCATAAGTAGGAACCTATAGAGCAGGAACATATGCTATGTAACACGATATACCATGTGGCTCTCGCTATATCGTTCCGATTCAGATTCTTGAAAACAACTGACATCGCTGTTGCTATTTTAACCTTATAGTTTGGTATATAAATAGAGGTCTTTTCGTATAAACACTTTTATATAGTCTTGGCTTTAAATATATGTTTGAACATGACCGCCGTTACTATACTGTAGAAAGATAAATGGCGTGTTGTTGTTACTAACTTATATGGTTAACGTTACCATTGATATACGTAGGCTATGGCTGCGTTCACACACGGTTGTCAGTCATGTATTTGAGTACGTTCACACACAGTTCGGTTATTTACGGGTGTGACAACCATACACTTATAAATACGCTCTCCTTCAGTTTTGTGTTCTGCGCGCGCCGCGTGATTCAAATGCTCATCTCTCCGCCCAGTTAATGAAGATTTAACGAAAAAACTCGCGGCTAAATTGGACTCTTGTCGTGTCGAAAAGTGATGGCTTTAAGTTATGGACGTCGCCATCTTTGATATTACTTCGGTCACTGTCGCTATGGTTACTGGTTAGGAAAACAGGCTCCACTCTCGTTACACGTGATGGGCATTTCGGCTCTTTTGAACGAAAAGAGTCGGCTCTTCTCGTTCGCTACAAAGAATCGGCTCTTCGAGCCGGCTCGTGCTCAAACGTCACATCACTTATAAACAAAACAGTAAGCTGCTGTGAACGAGACATTTTGAGGCTCACACCGATAAAGAAAACACGGTTGCCAATCCCAAATACAGGACGGATAACCGTATTCTGCTGCTGTGTGAACGTAGCCTTTATATTGTTGACTTTTTACACCTATATGAACCCAGTTTTCACAATGAGAAGACTACTATATATATATATATATATATATATTAGTCTTCTCATTATGACAACTTCTCATAAATATATATATAGAGAGAGAGAGGCCAAGCTAGATAGTTCAACACTAATGATGACAAACCAAATGCTGATTTAATTTAGTTAATAGAAGTTAATTGATAAGAATATCTATTTATTATTCTTGACAGCATCCTCATTTTACAGATGCCTAAAATGTTTAAAAGTGGGGTACTGTAGCTTTCCATGTAGGTTTCTTGAAGCATCTTGGAGAAATTGCCAGTTCTTCTGGATGTAGTTCATCTCAGTTTGTCTTCATGTCAGACAGTCTGGATGATGATAATGAGATCAGAGATCACATCTTTGTGTGGAGCACTGGCTGTTATCACTCTTTGTGCAAACACAAATCTCACTGGATTATTACAATTAATGGCAAAATGGATGTTAGGAAATGCAAACTGATATTTCCTATACTGACTCGCTACCGCAATGATACAACTGACTGAAAACCATTCTGTAGCTGGTGAAAATAGTAGTGTCCGAATAAACCACTGCATAATACATAACATATTCATTATTCAAAATATGAAAAGTGAAATTAAGTATACATTTCAGTACACTGCCAAAATAACTGATTGATTAAAATCATTGTTTTTGGTGTTGAAAACATCCAACAAAATATCAACATCCACAGACGTTGAGTTTAATATTTTCCCCACTATATAATATAGCATATTGAGATATATGTGATAATTACCCATAAGAGGAATGACCAGTAAAACTGCTTTTATGGTTAAGTGTATAACACTTAGTGTTCAGTTCTACTTGTGGCCTCTAGAAGGCAGTAAACACTCAGATCTTAGTATGCCATTTGGGTAAGGTAAGAAAGATATAAACTTTTCCATACTGTGCTGATTTTAGTGGAGATTTGAGGCTTAAGGCCTTAGCTAAACTCCCATTAGCTGTATATAGTCTTTCTCTTCAGCTCTTTCCTGAACGTTGATGCAGCCACGACTGGCTTTGTTAAAAACAGTTTGAATTTATAGGCCTGCATTGCAGTTCATCACATGACTTGCAGTCTATAGTAATTTCTCCAGCCATTAGATGAAACTTCACTCAATGCTCGCGCTGAAATACTCCTCTTTGTAAAAGAATTGAACACAAAGAGAAATAAGCACTCCATCAATATAAACACGCTCTTCTAATCCACTCCAAACGAAACGAAACAAAGACTAGCTCAAATAGTCCAACAGAGACTGCCTGCATCCGTTTGTGTGTGTGTGTGTGTGAGAGAGAGAGAGAAAGATGACAGCTTTCCTTTCATTATTTGCTTTCACCGCACATTCTCCTTTTTTATTCCGATTCCGACTGAAAGGATACTTTGAATCATAATCATGTTTTGCATTTTTAGTGATCTGAAAGAATGTGTGTGTGCGCGCGTGTGTCAGATCTGGTCAGTAAGGACATACTTTTACATGGTTGTCATGGAGACAGTATTCAGTGGGAGGATTCAGAGCGCGCGCGCACACACAGGTGTAAGGTGTGCTATCTCCCGCTGAGCTTCCTCCCTATTATACAGAGCTCTGCTAAAGGCTCTGTGCATTAATCAGGTAGAAACGGGTATTATTGGAATCATACAATTATTTTGTGTCAGAATGAGAGTCCAAACAGACGATAAGACATCAGTTAACATCTTATGAATGGAACAGCTATGAGAGTATAGGTATTTGTAAGAAATAAATCCATCATTATAGCATTTTAACCATAAACTGTTCTTTTTGTTACAAACATGCAGCTGTTTACTTCTCAAGATGTTGAAGGATTGGTGTTGTGTGAATTATTAAATGTTTTGATCAGCTGTTTGGACTCTTGTTCTGACGGCACCCATTCACTGCAAAGGACCTATTTGTGAATAAGTGATGTAATGGGACATTTTCCCAAATCTTTAAATAAATATATTCAACTAGATCTTGGATGACCTGCGGGGTGAGTACATTTTCAGGAATTTTAATTTTTGAGTTATTTGGCAGTGTTTTAAGTTATTTTGAGCAGTTCAATACATAATTAATAAATGTTATTTGAAAATAATAAAATCAAATCCTACTGGGTCCTTGTCATGGGAACCAGGGTGATGCTAACTTCAGTTTCCTATAAAAATGCATCATCACAGCTTCTATTTACTGGCACAAACATTTGACAGTAACTCTATCGCCCCCTTGAGTACTCAGGCTTTTTACAGTGATACAAGAGCACACTTGCAGTGCATACGTTTCTGGATAACTTTCTCTATATCTTTCTCTTTTTCTACAGTAAATCAGAAATAATGAGGAGTTCTGGGCAGATGTAAGAGTCAAATCATTTAACAACACAGGAAACTACTCTCCATGAGAAAACACTTGCATGTTAGTTTGTGTGTGTGTGTGTGTGTGTGTGTGTGTGTCCGTATGGGAGATTTATAGAAAGGGATGATGGGTAAACAAAGTCTAACCTCTCTCTGACCCGTCTTCCTGGCATAACATGAAATACACACACATCAAACAAAAAAACACACTTAATCAAATATTGTCTAAATATATTTCTATTGCAGTATACTCACAAATATGTATTTTTCAATGAAACAAACACGTATTCTCATTAATGTGTATGTTATGCACTTCATAAACACACAAAAGATTCCTCACACAACACACAAAAGAGGAAGACTTTTCTTCCTCACGGATGTGATAAGTGTCTCTCCCACAAAGATCCACAGGATGTGTTGGACAAACTACACACACACACACACACACAGGTTTAATAAAGTGTCTTCAGACAATGAAAGCACTGTTAGGAACATTGTGCTCTCCTTCTGGCCTTGTCAGTTCAGGCAGATAGCAGAAAAAGCTTGTGTACTTTGACAGATTTAAAACACTCGACTCATCCTATAGCTACGTTTCAAAAAACAAATATACATACATTTCGATGTATATATTTTATCAGTTTAACTAATATCAGCTTTGCCAGGCTTAGTCATTTGGGCACCATTTTGGTATTACAAATAAATTGATGGGTTTTTTTGTATGCCACCACACACTCAAGTGCAACACCACGTCTATTCAACCGTTCTGTTATCTGTTCTCCCATACCATCATTGTTTAGAAAGAATTTAATGAATACATTTTTTTCTTAGACATCTATAAACACATTTTTTTTTTTAAAAAGCTTAAAAAAATCACAAGTAAGCCACTTAACTTGTTTTATGTCAATAAAGATAAAGTTTTAAAATCATTTTAATTCCACAAGAATAGAGTAGCTCAATTATAACAATAACAGCACATATGAACAATGTTGTGGAATTACATTCAGAACTATGTTTTTATCAGATAAAAACATTTGCAGCCAATAACCGTTTATAGGCTAATAAACAGAATGTTATGGTGTTGACGTTAATAGCTACATACATTCTAAATCATAAAGATCTTAGAGACATCTAATAGAAGTCCGAGGAGAAATATCAAAGATGTCTTGCAGATGAGCAAACATTTAAAAAAAAATAGTTTTGCAAATGTTGCAGACATCAAATATCAAGGAGGCTAGTTATAGTTATGCTTAGTTATCCTTCTAAATACTGTAAATAAAATCTCTTAGAAAGAAAAATGTTTCTGGAGCACCGTTTTATTTATCAGATAGCTACAATTATGTCTTTGGTTTAGCTCTTTTTAACTACAAATTCTGTCAAATTTACGGTAAAAAAAAACAGGCAGCTGTGGATGTCAGAATCCGGCCGTAAAAAATACGCTAGCAACATTTTAGGTTTTAAGTTAAATTTACAGTTAAATACCGTAATTTATATAATGATAGATAAATAAAGATAATGTTAACATAGCAACCTGGTAAAGGTTTTGAAATACACCGATAAGCAACAAATGCAGATAGTGAGGAGAAAGTCAGGATGAACCAAAGCCCATCACAAGCATCTTTAAAATAGAAGGTGCTCAGTGTCATTCACACAAACACAAATTTCAACTGAAATATGCAATAAACATTAATTTAGCAACATTACAAGTAACATACAACCCTAACAAACATAACTGAGAAGAAGCATAGTTATTTCATAGTTAAATGCAACACAGGGAATTCTGGGAATGTAGGTTTATGGTTTTTACCTGTAATTTTTTATTTTGTTTTAGGGTAGCATTTATAGTTTTTACCGTTAAAATCAAAACAAATTTTTACAGTGGTTGGTTAGTTGACCTACAAGAGACTATATGGTGCAACATACTTACAAAATGCGTTCTGGCACATTTTGAAATGAGCTAATGCATTAAATCGGGTTTAGCCAAGCTGGATTTATATGCCCACGTTTGCATTTCAGACATGAAATAGCCTAGCAGTGTTTTGGTTGGTTTGCTTTTAGGTTTTAGGTGCTATATAAATAAACTGAACTGAACTAAATGGCATGTGTTTACTGACACTGTTAAGTTGTTGAGCTGTCCTGGGTCATTCTGATCTCTCTGTTTCCACGAGGATGATGGGTAATCTGATCATATGACATCCCTGTAATGTAATCACAGCATAGGTAACAAAACACTGATTCGTTAAGAAAACATATATGGACATTTAGCTTAGTCACATAAGCACATTAGCAATGGACAGTTCATACACTGATAGAGCCTTAGTGTATAAAGAACTGTCATAATAGCCAGAGCTAAACCCAAATCCTAACCCAAACAAATCTATAAGCCACAGCTTTCACTAGTATCCTGGAGGTGTTCCTCAAATGTTTGTGTGCGCCTGTTTGACAGAAACAAAGACCGGAGAAACTGAAGGGAAGAGCTCAAATGATCCGGTATCAAACCGTTTGATCAGACGCAAACAGTTGTCATGGTAACCTGTGCCAGGCAGGTGGCACGGAGCGGACAAGGTCATTAAGTTTTTGATGTAACTTAGGACAAGCGCAGGTGGGCACTCTCTGATCAGATAGCTGAATACACACAAGGTTAATGCTCACACACACACACACACACATCTGCCACACAAATCCTGGTGTGTTTGAATTTACGGTCTGTCTTTGTCTAACTTTTGAGCAAAATCTGACAAGCATCTCAGATGTTCAAAGACAGTAAGCCAGTGTTTACAGACAATGAATGAAAAGTGTTAGCGTGAATTTATGCTGGAAATGATGTCAAATCTAAGTTGTGAATTAAAATTATAACACAGCTGTCTTATTATCTGACTGTCATCAAAGAATTACTTAGCACTATGTATGTACGGATGTCATATTGATATATGCCTATATTTGAGATTTTTGTAATGTCAATTTTGGATATTAAATTATACATTTATAATTTAATATCCAGCACCTAGTTTCCAGTTCAATTTTAAACACATTTTAGATTGTGTAAGGACTAGTATTTATAAGACAGTCAAATGTAACTTTTAGCCAAAAAATATCAATATGAATATTTGTATTCTATTCTGTACAATATAATGATATGATGCCTAACTTCACTTGTTGCCTTTAGTTTTTATTTAAAATTAATTTAGAGTCGAGATTCGGGCATAAAATTTCCTAAGAGGGATATAATATATAAAAACAAATGTCACTGACATTTTTTTTATTGTTTATTATTACTATTATTTTTTTTTTTTTTTTTTATTTTGTAAAAACATTTTTAATGTAAAAAAAAACAATATATATAGAGTTAGAATCCAAGGAATTATTAAAATAAAATACTTAAAAAAATTATATATATATATATATATATATATAAAGAATACTTTAGTAGTTAGCTTCTAAGGATTTTATTACTAAAATGACTAAAACTAAAATAAAAAAAAATAATAATACAAAACCCTAATATTAATAATACAAAACAATAATATTAACAAAAAACAATAAAATGACTGAAAATTAAATATAAAAAGTAATTCAGACTATTAATAAAAATTGCTATTAATTTATAATTCATTGCATAGTTATTTTATTTTATATATATTTGGATAATGCAACATTTATTCTAAGCTCATGGCCCTCAGTCAAGTTTTTGGCCCTCTGCATTAAAATGTTTAAGCAAAAAAATAATATAGACATATTATTATAATATATAATAATATATATCAGCAATATATCATTTATCAGCCACAATGCATGAATAATTAATGACTTATCTATATGTAGCAGCTTTTGCAACAAAATGGGGATCAATACATAACTTGAACATTCAAACAGAAACAGACTTTTCTGTGCAGGGGCATATGGATAAGCATTTCTGACATCACTTCCAGCCTATAGGTCACAGGATGTGACATCATTGGTTCTTACAACAAAAAAGAACTATCTATTAAAGATGATATACAGGAGGATGTAAGCAGAGGTATCGAGCTGTTTGTGTGTGTGTGTCCTTTCTGAGGGTGAAGGTTTTTGGGTTTCAGGAAAGCATCCGTGTGAAAAAGGTGGTATGAGGTCTTTCATGTCAAATGACCAATTAATGGAGCTGAAGAGGCCCTTAAGTGTGTCATGTTTGCACACACCCTCCCTCAAACATACATACACACTCAAACATCCACACACTGACTGAAAAGACCCATTTTATGGCTCTCTAACACATCAGCCACTCACACACCTGTTCCCACGTCCACTCTCTCACACAGACACACGCTGCCCTGGCACTAAACCAGAAGCTCTCACGTTAATTGTGTCCTGACTTTCACTCCGGCTCTCAGGTGCAGCACTGAACCCTCTCACACACTCACGCAAACACACACACACACACACACACAGCTCTTTGAAAATCTGTGAAAAGAAAAATGATTTTTTTTTCCCATTTTAATTTTGCACTTTCAAAAGACCCAGCTGTGCTCTCCCGCTCTCCCGCTCTCCCCCTTTTCTCGATTTTCTTCTGCTCCTCGCAAAGGCTCTGTGTTAAATTGTAGTGCAGTATAAAGAGAAAAAATGCAATATTGTATGGACTTGGATGTTTATTCACATTTCTTTGCTCAATAAAACATTTTACTTAATATTACTTACATTTAAATGCCATGGAATCTGTCAAGCCATAGAGAAAAAATGTCTTGTTATTTATTCTTGTTTTATTTATTTATATATATTCACATTTCAGGAGAAGTATTTTTCTTTTATTGTGGTCCTTAATTTTCTAAATGTAATTTTAGAAATACGGCGTGTTTGATATTTCTTTTTACTATTTTTGTTTTATTTTAAATGAAATGAGAAATTGATTTATATATTTATTTCGGCATATTTAAATGTTTCCTGAAAAGGAATGATTTGTACATTATTTTATGTTTCACGTGGATATCATTTGGGGCTCCAAAGTCACAAAAAATTGTCTACATACAGTTGCTTTAAACTGCAGTCAGTGAAACTTCTGACTTTTATAGAAATATATTATGATTATAATATAAATGATAGTTTGCAGAAATCCAGATCAGAAATCTTTTAGGGTTGAGTTTCCCAAAAGGATATTTTAATGTGCTTCTTACAATCCTTTCGGGAAATGCAGCCCAGATTGGGTCTCGTTGTGTTCCCAAATCATCTCATTCAAATTGGGACTCAGGGATTTAGATCAGAAATTTGCATATTGTGAATCATTTGATTAAGATCGGAACAGAGCAGGTTCGTGAATCATTTGATTCTTATTAGAACGTCTGGGAATCATTTCACATATTGAATCATTCGCAATCCACACCCCAAAGGGTTTGCAAATTTAGCTGAATGCAAATCATGTGATTTAGATCGGGAACTCAGAGCATGTGATTGCTTTTTAATTAAACAGTACAAATACTGGAACACAGATATTTGAAAGAAAGTCTGTTTTGGGTCACCATTGACTTCTATATAGGAAAAAAAATACTATGGAAGTCAATGGTCTTCCTTTGTGTTCGGAAGAATAAAAAACATCCTACAGGTTTGGAACGGGTGAATTAATGATTACAGAAATTTCATTTTTGGGTGAACTATTCCTTTAAAGCAGTATACGACAAATAATGAAAGGAAAAGAAATAAAGAGAAAATATACAAATAGTAGCCTAACTTTTTTTTTCATCATGAAAAAAAGCGATGCACTTTGATTGCAGAACTTTGGATAGTTTTCATGTACTTTATTTCAACTCTGAATAAAGACAGCTTTAGAGCCAGATTTGTGTTCATGTATGTGAAATTTAGCTAGCAGGAAACAAATTGATATTCATTTGCCGGTATTCTTCTCTTTCGAGTATCAAATAATGAAATGTCCTCACCAATGTCAAAAAACAAACCCACGCCCTGGGAAACTAAATTCTGCTGGTTTAAATAATTTGTATTTATTCATTTGAAACAATACAGTTAAGCACATTCATAACAAATGTCATTAACACAAACATGTTACATGAAAGAGAACTTGACCAATCAGACACTCCACTATTCAAAAATGAAACATGCTGAGATATCATAATCAGCTTGGCCTAAGCTTGAGAGGGGCTTAATATCGAGATGACGCTTCATAACAGTCACACACACACACACACACACACGCTTACACACTCACACATTAGAATGCACAGAGACACAAACACGTCTGAATAATTATTTATGCCCATTGACTATCTCCGCTTCACAGGATCAACAGTGTTAGTGTTAAGGCAGAATTGCAAGTCCTAATTTACCTCCCCTTTCCTCAGCATATGCACACACACTCCACTCTTTTTAAACATAGTCTTCTGGTGTGTCTGAGATATACAGCTCTGTGTTGCATTTCATATGATGGCAGCTCACTAGGTTTATGGCAGAGCTATTATGGGTGTGCTTTGTGTTGAATGAGGCCTGCCTTCTTTCTCCCTCTCCGTCTTAAAAAGGGAATGTTAATAAAGGTGGTTTAGCTCGTTTACTGGCCTCTCTTGAGGAAATCATTCGATTTCAGCTTATTTCATTTGTGCTTTAATTTGTATTTATTGAAATACTTAATTCATCTTGATATACATGTTGCTGCTTCTTGTCTAAGTGGGCGGTTCTTGGCTGTGACTGTGCCTAACCTTATCTTTTCATTACTGATAAAAAAAAAAAGAATAAGTGCTTCTTGGTGTGTGTGTGTGTGTGTGTGTGTGTGTGTTGAGAGGGAAGGCACAATCTGTTGCTTTTTTAAAGTCGATTACTAAAAGGTTGATGTATTTTTGCAAGCCAAATCTTAAAAATCATAGCACTTTCAGCTCCAACGTTCTATAGTCAATGGGTTTTTGGATAAAGTCTGTGTCAAACACAAGCTCAATATATTTTCATGTTTTATTCTATAGCATAAAATAGCATTTTTGATTGACTCTTTTGGCTAAATGGGACTAGAGAGACTGTTGAGGACATTCAAGGTCATCACATTAAACAAGTTAAGTCATCTACTCACTAGTTACTTTCAAGTCATACTTGTGTATAGAGTACTTTTAGCTTGTGATTGTATTTAGGCTTCAGGTGTTCATTTGTAAACAAAGGGTGTACGAATCGCAGAGCTGTATATTTCCAGGCAAAACCAATTGAAAAATTGTATTGTTTTTTTTTGTAAAAGGAACCATGGTGATGCCAATTTCTTGTTTGGCCTACAAAAATACATCACGGCAGCACTCTGTATCATACAGTCAATAACACTGACATCTCCCCTCTTTCCTTTCAGAAACACAGTGGCATGGTTGATGAGGTTTTCTGTGTGCGAAAGACGACTGCTGCAAAACATCTAGTCAATAACAGTGTCATCTGCAAAGGAATCGGGCCTGTAAGTGTGTGTGTGTGTGTGTGTGTGTCAGATGCAGGTTCTCTTCGCATGCAGCATTTCTATGAGGAGGTTGTTGCACGGCACCTCTCCGCTCAGGTGTTTGTAGCACAGGTAGTCTTCAGCTTGTGTGCTGAGTGCTCTGAGCTCGGGAAGGCGTAGAAGAATCTGGCTAAACCTGTCCGGAAATTGCGGATACACACACAGTGTGTACTCCAACAGCGCTGCGTTTACCTGCTCGTACACACTCTCCACGTAAGGCTGGTTTTCCAACAGCTTTACATCTGCAGTTAGAGAGAGAAGGGCAGCGGGGTTAACTGAATGTGCTACCTAAAAATAAATATACATTTAAATACAAATAATATAAATAAATACAATATAAATACAAATAAATATAAATAATACATTTACATTGCTTATAATCTAAATATATAGAAAAATATAGATAAACTGAAATGTTATGAAAAACAAAAAATTACTAAAATAGTTTAAACTGAAAAAAAAAATTGACTTAAAAAATACAAATACAAATTAAGAAATACTATATAGAAACATAAAATAAGTGTCACATGTGTAGCTATTTGTTTTTTCCCCTTGACCTAGTTCTGTTTGATTATTTATTCTGTTCAGGTGTGTCTTAGTTAATTATCATTGATTTCCCTCCCTTTATAAGTTGCTTTCTGTCCTCCACTACTTGTCCGTTCTCGTCAATGTATAGTGTGAGTTAACCCGTGTTCTCTGATCTTTGCTAATATTAAATATTGTTATATTGTTCCTACGTCTCTCTGCGTGCTTGGATTGTACAGAATTGTGAAAATAAGCTGAAACGGATTAGAAAATAATAAAATAATATAAAAAAATTAGGGCTGTCAAGTGATTAAAATTTGTAAACAAATGAATCAGGATTTTCAGTGGATTAATCAGGATTAACCACTATCTGCAACTACACCTGGATTTAGATCAAGAACAACGCACTGTCACTTTAATTCAGCGTAAGCGGCGCAGCAAAAATAGACTCGCCATCGAAACTATCTGCTAAAGCCGCTATCAGTAAGACTTACTGTGACACTTCTCTGCAGCATGTGAGTCACACAGTTCATGTGTTTATAGCATGTAAGACGAATTGCAGCCACCATGTTGCGTGCACTGTGAGTTACAATGGTTGTCGTTTTGCCCCCGCTTACGTGCAACAGACAGGAACTGTTCTTTACAAGCCTCCGCAAAATGACGCTCCTCAGTGTCACTGATGCAATGTGCCCCGTTTTCCTGACAAATAATTTTTTTCACACTGCGCACTTAAAATGCGTTAAAAAAATGACCTAATTAATGACAAAAAATAATTTTAGTGTTATTTTTGACAGCCCTGGTTTTAAGGTTTGGTGAGTATATAACAACCTTATTTTATTATTACTGGTTGACCTATCCCTTTAAGGAAAACCTGACTTGCACATGCCATCTTTGCCTCTTGCTCCCACAAGTTTATTAGGGAAATTATACTATGGGATGTCCTAAATTCTTAGACCGTTTCGAGTGTCAAGCGCTGCATCATTACATCCAGTGGGATTTGGTGAGACGGCACTTTCCAGCGGGGCGGATGAGAAAAGGCTGGAAAAAGTGAGCGAGGCGCTACTGAGGCTTTCCCTGCTGGAAAAGAAGAGCGGCCTGGAGCTGCGCTGTTATTCCTGGAGGCTCATCCAGTGCTTGACAGGTGCCATGCTGGCACACCAGACATCATGACACACCGCTTCCAGAACCTTTCATTATTTAAATACACAGACACTTTGATGATGTTAATATTTCAGTGCATCTGAAGTGGCTAGACACAGATTTATTAACCTCACTGAACTCTGAGTGTGAGCAGTTTGCAGTCTGGAATATAATTGGCTTTATTGCGTTCAAGGATGTTTCCTGCAGTAACCGGCAGCATGTGACACAAGGAAAAGCCTTAGCAGACAAAGACAGCTTTTCACTCTGGTGTCGCGTTCTTTTGTGGAGAGCGATGTTGAGGAAGTGTGATGAAATGTCCTGGCGTCATTGAAGAGAACCAGAGACAGGTAACATAATGAACATCGCTAGTCTGTCAATAAGCAGCACTCAGTCACGCTCTTTCATGTGTCCTTCAGTTTAGTTAGCAATAAAGCACAGAGTCTGAAACAGTCAGTCGCTCAGGCTTCTGTGCATCACGCACTGAATCTGTCTGCACTCACACAAGTATTAGTATTTTCACTAGCGGCTATTTCAATAACATCCTGTTCAATGATGGAAAATTTGCAATGTTATGGTGAATATTGCTTAATAAATAGAATAGGATGAATGGACGGATGGGTGGATGGACGGATGGACTGATGGACATACATTAAAAACTGCATTTTTGGTCTGTGTTTCCATGCAACATTTTTATATGATGTCCTACAATTTGCCAATGAATCATGAATGAAATCTTGGTAATTATCATTACTGTTCGTAATGCAGGTTTGCTTAAAGTCACACTCATCTATAGAGAAGATGCATAAAGCATTTAGTAAAAATCCAATCTTTGTGCTCAGCCAATATTTAAAGCACCATTACTGCTGAAGCCAAACACTGCCCTTTAAAATGGCTAATGTGTGACATGAGTTTTCAAAATTCTCCAACTGCATATCAAAAGTGTTTGTTTTAGATCAGTAATTAACATAAGCATGCAGTGGGCTCATGCAGATAAATGACAGCTCCATCATCAGAACCATTAGCACCAATCGCAATTAAGAAGGTCTGTGCTGAGAGAGAAAGACACCATGCTGTGCCGTAATGCAGCCAGTATCTCTCTGCCAAACACACACACACACACACACCAGACAAGGTTATCCCACGTTAGCTCTGATAAAGGCTGAAGCTAATCTAAAACAGGAAGTTAAGGATAAACAGAGACTCCGGGAAGCCGCTTCACAGCAGGGACGGCCATGGTCCATGCAACTAACAAAAACATTGTAACTAAGCTGGGGAAGCAATAAGGCCAAGTCATTCCGGTGATATCTAAATCATAACATTTAGAAGGCTAGTCAATAAAATCAGCCACAAACAATGAAACGGTTGTGCAAGTGATTATTGTGTTCACTTTTTCCCTAACATTCTTTCTAAGAAAGAATGCATCTGTTTAATGTGTTTAACTTAATAGATATAGATACTGCCTCACATTAATTATAACATTTTTACATTTGATTTTTATTAACTGCATGTTTCAAATATTGTTTAATACTCTTACTATGCTCAGTTTATGTTCAGTTTGTGGATACTAGTAAATCTACAGAACTGAAGGGTAGTTTAACAGAGCTGATTAATGACGAGAAGGATTAAGAGGTTTTACATTCGTTTTCCAGACCCAGACGGTTGATCGACGACTGATTCTGTATTCCTCGGGACTGCAGCTTTTCTTCATCTTTCCTTCTGATGCAAGCCGACTACAGTCGGGCTTGTTGTTTGAGCAGAGCTATAAAAGAAAGTCAGGCTGGCATTGTCCTTAGACAAGTCAGAGGTGTGATGTTACAGATGGAACTGTGGGGTCAAAAGTTAAGAAAACAAAGCGAACCCTGGGAAGGTACACAAAGAGCAGCAGGGCCTTTCATTTCAGCCCAGCCGTCCCAGAGAGCCACCCACAATGACAGCAGACCTACCACATCCTAACATCAGAAACAGCTTCAGAATAGAGATGGGTATCAAGGTTTTAACGGTATTACTACTTTAATCGATACCACTGATTGATCCAGTACTTTTACGGTACACTTATCTGTAGTTTTTGTTGTGTTTTTAATAATAAAAAATAAATGATAATAATAATAATAATAATGACAAAAAAATTGAGAATAAAATGAACAAAAAAAAAAAAAGTAAACTAATAATCTGTAGCCTAACAAACACCAATCTTTGAGCAAATATTACACAAACAAATAATTGTAAAATAAACAACTATTTCCCTGTAATAGATTGGACAGTGATTACAGTCAGTGCATGCAGGTAGGTTGCAAGAGGACTAACAATTTATAACTGCAGGTTTAACCAAAAAGTTGCCAAATTCAGCTAAACAATCAGCTTTGGCTACGGTTTGTTTTATTAGAACACATTCACATAAATTTAGTTAACTGTGTTTGGGGTTTAAAAAAAATAGAAATAAAAGTTTGGAACCTCTTGCATTAACAATTAACATTATTATAACATACTAATTTAGAGAGACCTTATGTGATGTTTGTGGTTATTTTGGAAGACTGTTTTGCATAAGTAATTATAAATGTTTTCTTATTCAGGGTTTTCTATTTTAAAAGAAGTGCATGAAAGTTGTTCTTTGTCAAATGCATTTTAATAAGTAAAAACGAGTTGTCTCGATTCAGTGTCTGACAATTAATCTGTCAACATCTCATCTGACTGCAATGAAATTATTCTATTGTTATTTTTGTAACTGGTTATGGAATAAAAAGTCTCTCACCTCAGAAAAGCAAACTATCCTATCCTGCACGATGTCATGCCGTGTTCGCTTTGATCATAAATTTGCTTTGTTTTTATTCTCTAATTATATGTGCATGTTTTGCAAATAACAACATTTCGGGAGAAAGCGCTGTATGATTAATCTCAGCCGGCCTGCATTTCCTAATCAAACCCCTTATTATCCGTCCCATTTCCAAGTATA
>JAUCNO010000425.1:14145900-14166446 GCA_032353835.1 Enteromius viviparus
TTCAGTTCCCACGTGTCACTGATGCAATGTGCAGTTACTCCGAGGTAATTGTTGCCCCACTTTCCTGACAAATAATTTGTCACACTGCACATTATAAATGTGAAATGCATTAAAAAAAT
This sequence comes from Enteromius viviparus, assembly GCA_032353835.1. Lineage (NCBI taxonomy): Eukaryota > Metazoa > Chordata > Actinopteri > Cypriniformes > Cyprinidae > Enteromius > Enteromius viviparus. The sequence continues at coordinate 14,146,020 of JAUCNO010000425.1, forward strand.
TTACATAATTAACAACAAAAATAATTTACGCCGTTAACGCATTATTTTTGACAGCCCTAATAAAGCTATTTCTTTATTTGGTTTTAGTTAAGTTCAATAATAAATGAACTAATACATAAAAACAACAATGTTGTATATAGGCATACTTAATAACAATTTTAGCTAGTTGCCAATGCGAAATATTTCTTCTTTTTTTTTTTTTTTTAAGTTGAAGTTGGCTACTAAAATAACAAAACTAATAAATTACAATTAATAACTATTATATGTACTATATGACATTTTAAAAAAACAATAAAAATTTGAGCTGACACTGTAACTTCTGATGTTAATTTAGTTTTTTTTTAAATGATTAATAAATGATTAATAAATAAAATATTTATTTGTATGTCTGTATAGGCTGGCTATTGATAATGTTTATCTAATTTTAGCTAGTTGTCACTTTGAGTTTAAAGAAAAATAACTAAAACTACATTTAAACAAAACTAAATAAAAACGAACCGTACGTCAAAAAACAACATCATCATCCAAACTTGAACTAAAACTAAAGTGAAAACAGAAAACTGAAATATAAAATCGTATTCAAAATATGAACAAAAAAGCTATCAATAGAACTAAAATAACACAGAGATGCACCAACAGAGTCTGAGTAATGACCGCCTGAGTGGAAAATGGGTTTTCAAGCACTTTCTGAACGCACACAAACACAAACACACACACAGGCACACACACAACCCTCAGGCACTCTTATTATGAAAAGCAGCTTTTGTCGGCGCTAAATTGCTCTCACTTAAGCGAACGCGAACAATAAAGGAGCATTTTCTCCTGAAGCTGAGAAAGAGAGGGCCGCGGCGGCGTGGGGTCAATCCATTAAACTTCTTTTGAGCCGGAGACTCGCTATAGATGGCGTGTGTGTGTCTGCGAGCGGATACGGGCTCCGGCTCCCTGCTTTTGTCAACTGGAGCGATTCAGCAGTCTTTCATTTTAATTAAGCCCATTACCCAGTTACCCTGCGCCACACAAAGCATGCTGCCACTCACTGCAAATAGCGCGATACACGCGCGTCCTCGTTAGCGAGGCTCGAAATCAATGCAATATTCATCTTTTGAGAAGTTAATTAGCCTCGGTCAAACCCCGGCGGAGGAAATATAGATACGCTCAATAAAACGCGGGGGACGGGGTGACGGGCGCTGACGCCGAGCCTATGAAAATGTCTTTTATATGAAACTATTAAAACATCAGTATTGCTGAACGGAGACAGACAGAGAGAGAGAGGAAACTTCACACCTCTTCCTCATTAATGACAAGTCGTTTGGCCTCTGGAACTAAAACTCATCAAAACACTTTAGAGGAACTTATTAAGGAAATATTAAAATAAAAATTATCCTACAACTGCTATAATCATTCCGTCAGCCAATCGAAATTTAAGACGAGATTTTAAGGCGATTTGAATTAAATCAAGTGACACTCTTTTGGTCTTCTGAAACAAAAAAAAAATGTTTTATAATTTACTGTGAAATATATAAACTGTAAAATCTAAGCGAAAATCTTTCTGGTTATGTGGTCACATGCAAATTCACAAAGTTCAAAGGCTTTGAGGGTCAGTCGTTTTTTAGTAGCTAATTAATAACACATTAAACTGAGAAAAAGTGAATGTAGAGACATTAATAATGTTACAAAAGATTTCAGTTTGAAATAAATGCTGTTTTTCAAATTGTATTCATCAAAGAACCTTGTGAAAAATGTAAGCTGTCTCAGTTTTCAGAAAAAAATATTAAGCAGCACAACTACTCTCAACATTATTAGTAACGTTAATAGTAAAGTTATTCTTGAGCAGCAAATCAGCATGCACCCCCCCCCCCCATATGCAAATCAGCATATTGAGAAGGTTTCTGAAGGATCATGTGACACTGAAGACTGAAGTAATCATGCTGAAAATTCTAGAATTTTTTTTTTTAATATGTTCTATTAGAAACTAGATTAATTAATATTTAAAAAGAAATGTTAAAAAAAAACAATTTTTTTTCACCTGAGTAGCCTATACCTGTGCATGCTAACCTGACATGTAAAGAGATCAGCCAATCACATCAAAGCGCATGACTGAAAGCATAGTAACACTAGTTAGAAAGACAAAAGATCAGACAAAACTAAATTAGGTATGCACATAGTGCAAAAAAACCCCAAACAAACTAATATTCTATGTGTAGACAATTATATCTCCCAGTATTTTCCCTCAAAGTTTAATAAACTCTTTAGGTTTATCCAAAAACTCTAACCCCCCCAAAATCTCTTAATTTCTCTCTGTTTTGCAAGGGTAACTGAGGTTTAAGTTAATGTTCTCACCAGGGTTGAAGAGGATGAGGTATTTGAGACAGACGATTTCTCTGCGGTCCAGCTGCAGCTCCTGTAGACGGTGCACCAGCTCCTGACCTCTCTGTATCATCCCGCTCAGAGTGACCCCTGCCTGGGCCAGTAAAGACGCAAGCTCAACCTGACACACACATAGACACATACTACATGAAATCAACACATCAAGTGTGTGTGTGTGCCTATATTGTGTCTGTTTTGAGTGTGTGTATGTTACCTCCTGTCCAGTAATGAGAAGCACACTGTCCTCTTTCCCATGATTCAACTGTCTGGCGATGTAATCCAGCACAAGCAGCTCACTCCAGCAGTTATGCAGCAACTTCATCTGATCTCCCACCTGTGGAGCAGAAAGAAATTAAATGTGAAAGTAAAATTATTTACAAATATGTTTATACATATTTATATTTTAAATGTATTCTAAACTATTACTGATTATATCTATCTATCTATATAATATGTATTGATATTGATTAGATTTTTATATTACTTATATATAGTTGTTCACTATAAATTAAAAAATGTCTATGTGATGTGTTTTATTTGCTTTTTTACTGAAAATCAATTCTAGGAGAATTCTAAAGTATTTTTTTCATATATTTTTATATTAGTTATATTTGATTTAATTAGTGAATCTCAGTTGTTGAAATGATAAAATAGAGACAAATAGAAACATTTTCTTTTAAATAAACAAAAAAACAACTAATTATATAATGTTAAAGTATAGAGATATATAAATATAAAAAGCAATTATTCATTTTTATATTTAAAAAATATAAAATTTGAGACTCTAGACTTCTAGATGAGATAAAAAAAATGTTCTATAATATGTCTCTTTTTGCTTTCTACAGGTAAAATAACTGCAAATTAATAAGAGAACCTTTTTTTTAGATTTCTGTATAATACAATGTGAATATGTCATTGTGCCTACACACATCAAGTGCATTCAGACACATTTACAAGGAGCCTCACCCACACAGAATTTCCAGAGAACTGCAAGTTTCTACCGCCAACACAATAGCATTGAGTTAATGTATAAAAATGGAACAGAATGGACTGAACCATCATTCAGGTTAGCATAGATGTGATTTAGGATTTATTCAATAGCCGGCCGCTATTGTGCATGTTCACTCTCCAATTTAGCCGGAGAAATGTGGATGATATAATTCAACAGAATCAACTTTCAGCACACAGGGATCCATGACCCCTCAGGAGCCTCCTGGGGTGGAACAGTTAATTGCAGCAGGGCTGCACTGCTTTTTTTTTTTTTTTTTTTTTTTTTTTTTTGGGGGGGGGGGGGTTTAAAGCGCATAGAATTGTACGGCAGCTCCATCACTTCCTTTATGCCACGCTCCTGTTGCCATGGCACATTCTGCACACAGTGAAGGAAGCTGGAAGCTCTCTGTTGCTGTATATACGCAGGTACACAATCGACAAAAATAAGCATGCAAATGGAGAAAAGCAATGCTGAGGTGAACGTTATTAAATACCACCATACAAATCATTTCAGATCTGAAGAATTCATTTTTATAGGCTAGTTATGAAATCAGCTGACTATCAGTCGCCAGTAACTTGTGTTATTAAATATGAAAATCAGATATAGTTCTCTCAAAATGCAGAAAAGAAATAAACACATACGGGTTTGAAATGACACGAGGGTGAGTAAATGGTGATGTTTTCATCTTTTATCTATCCTTTAACCTTGTCGTTTGAAAAAAAATGATAGGAAAAAAAAAACGAATGCAAAGCAAATAATGTTAGCTTATTTAAGTGTACTGAAGTAGGGCTAGTGAATATTTTGACAATAGTTAAAGAAAAATCTTTAGACTATAGCTCTTGAACCAAGTCTTGAAAAGAATAAAAAAAAAACTTTCTGCAATTACAGCTGCTTTCATGTGTAAACATAGAAACACTTATTTGACTTGAAGTGAACCAAAACTAGCTATTGTTAGAGATGCTAGCCATTACTGTGGCGAGTCAATGCATGATCAAACGACGGTATGATTTACAACAAAGAGCTCAAGGAGAAATACGTTTAGAAATAACGTTACAAAAAGGTCAGAGTCACATTACAAGAGCTGCTGTAAAACTGGACAAGCAGAATACTCTCTGAAGCCACCAAATTATGCATTTTAAATGATAGATAACCAGGGGAGATGCACAGGCTCCTAACAACAAATGCACAGCGTAATAAATGCCCATAGTTCCTATAAAGCAGTCACCCAGAAGCATCATAATTAATAAAGCAGATAAATGAACAAATAGGCAATAAAAAATAAACTTTAGTAAGAAAGTGAATTAATGTAAACATAAATAGGATAGTGAGCCCGGTCTATCTGCGAACATTAAATTGCTTAGGCTAAAAAGTATGAAACGAAAACTTGTGGTATTTGCGCAAAAATAGACTTTGGCATAAATATATGATACGAAATGTGTTTGTGAGAATATTATATGCAGTTTTCGCATACAAATGATCTACCCCACAACCCTAATCCTCCCATCGCGTAGCATATACACGCCAAAGTCCATCTTTGCGTATCTACGATTTTTCGTTTTTATTCGGCCTACGCACTTTCATGAGGTCGGGTTATGAGCAGTTCACCCAGAACTTTGCTGAATCTTCTCTCACCCTCAGCATATTCTAGATTTAGAAGAGTTTGTTTCTTCATCAGACCAGAATTGTAGAAATGTAACATTAGGCTACATCAGAGAGGATCCTTTGCAATGAATGGGTGCCGTCAGAATAAGGTCCAAACAGCTGATAAAAACATCACAATAATCCACAAATAATCCAAACCATTCCAGTCCAAAAAACGAGTGTTTGTAAGGAACAGCTCTATAATATTATAACAAATCTATCAATTAGCTATTCAAATTTAATTTAAAATTTGAATTTGAATAGCTAATATTGATAGATTTGTTACATTTAAAATTTGAATTTGAATAGCTAATTTTGATAGATTTGTTATAATTTTATAGAGTTGTTCCTTACAAAAACTCGTTTTTTACCGTTGCTTGAAACTGCTGGATATAATTAATAATATTGCTTTCTCAGTGAAAAGTGATCTCATCTGAATCAGGGGAAAAATATGCACAGATCAAGCAATACAAAAACACTCGAGATGTTCTAAATAAATTGATTGGTTGAGTTTGATGTAAGGACAACAAGGGGTGGACATTTTCACAGAGGCGTTGTTATGAATAAAACACTTGTTTCATGAGTTTCAGCTAATTCGGATGTTATCGTGCGATTTCACGTGATTTGAATGGGCTGTTATCAGCCCATTCATATGGGTCAGTAGGGGCCTGCTGCACCTACTGGTAAAACTTAAAATTAAAATTAATTATTTTAGCGATTAGATTGTGTTTATTTAACGTCTACACCTACCCCAACCCTAACACCTACCCTTTACCATGATAAAATAACTGTATTATTGACGTAAAGTGTTAGAAAAAAAAAAAGTTCGATTGATGTGCGCATGCCCAGTAGTCTTATGGATGATAACAGCCTTCTAAGCCTACTAGTAGGTAGTCCTATGGATGATAACAGGCGTTTAAGCCTACTAGTAGGTGCAGCAGGTCCCTACTGACCCATATGAATGGGCTGATAACGACTGATAACGGCCCATTCAATCGCGTGATAACATCCGAAGCGGGTGTATTTTGAACTCTATTGGGGTTAGACAAGTATCAGAACCTACTCATTGTCGAAATCATACTCTAGACTTAATGTCTACTGTACTGTCACATGGAATTGATGTTAATGGTGTTGAAATTTTTACGGTTTACATGTTACCGTTGGGAGATATTATTAGGGGACAGGGTGTTAGCTTTCTCTGTTATGCTGATGAAACTCTCTGTGATGAAGCTCTATATTTATTCTCATTCTCAACGGAATGCATAACTAATATAAAAAATTGGACCACAAGTAACTTCTTTCTGTTAAATTATTGGACCTAAACCCCCCAAATAATAGAACACTCTCTAACACTTAATGGCTGCTCTGTCATTTCTTCTTCATCAGTTAGGAACCTAGGTGTGCTGTTCGATAACAATCTTTTATTTAAAAGCCATGTTTCTAGCATCTGTAAAACTGTGTTTTCCCATCTCAAACGCATATCTAATTTTAACCTCAAATGCAAAAATGTTAATTAATGCGTTTATGACCTCAAGGATAGACTACTGTAATACTTTATTGGGTGTATGAGTCCTGTGAACAGATGACTGGAACCAAATGCACAGACATGCTCTTGAAATGGAACTGGAAATTAGTGTCTGGGCATCCGGCCAGAGGAGATCTGGCCCCAAATAAGCCTGGTTTCTCCCAAGGTTTTTTTTCTCCATCCTCTCATTTCTGGGATTATGGTTCCTTGCCGCTGTTGCCTCTGGCTTGCTTTTTTGAGGGGACCTAATTTCAAGTGATTATCATTGTTTGGATTACAGAGACTGTCTCTGCATATAATAAATAAATAGTTTACCCATCATTATATATTACCATCACTCTATTCTCCTATTTGATCATATTCAGTGCATTGCTACAATCTGTATTGTTAAAAGCGCTATATATATATAAAAGTGATTGATTGATTGATTGACTGAATTGCAAAAAAGAGAGAAAAATATAATATATATTGATATTTATGTGTAATATTTATGAGTTTATAAAGTTAGATTTTAGTTCATTTTGGGGGTTTTTATGCAAGTTTGCCTTTTTATACATATATATAGTAAAAAGGGGAAACTTATACTGGTGGGGGAAACAGACTTTTCTCTACAAATACACATGGAGACCAGTTTATGTGTGTGGTTATTATTTTCTGCTCTATCGCTCTTAAATGTTTGCACTTTTAACATTGACTTGTTTGTCTAATGTATAGAGTGCCGGTACACTTATTCAGCGTGCAGCACTCTCTTTTCTGGAGCTGATTGGTCGACTTGACCTTTTGCTCTGAGTGCGTGAAAAGATGAGCTGTGTGGGTTGCTAATAAATTCCATCGGCATATGCAGAAAAGAAAGAATTTCTATAAGACGTAGCAGGAAGAATCAAAGGAAAAAAAACATTAGAAAATACAGTAAATTGATTCTCTGAGGCTCTTTCTAAATTACCATGAACATTTATGGGTGGTTAGAATAATTCACAATCATGAACCACATCCTCAACCTCCTTTTTTAACGGGGGTGTGATTTATACTTCAGCGAGTTCCTAAAACCCAATGCTAAATTCATCTTAGTCATGAGGCAGAGAATGAAGCACTCCACAGACTGTGTTTACAGTTTTATTATTTTTCTGCGCAAAGTAGTTCACAGGTCACTGCAGATGGGATTTTAAATGTAAATACTATTGTAAAGATACAAATGCATTTGAATAATGTAGGACACAGAATATTTGACCTGCATTTAAAACTGAATGCATAAAAAATATTTTATAAACCAAGAAAATATACACAGAACTACTGTATATATTATTAAAGTATGTATTTGCATTATATATTTGTGTGTATTGTGTATATATGTGTATATAAATGCACTGAAATGTTATACAATATTTGCATGTATATATATATAAACATACAATACACAGAATTTTATTTTATTTAATCACAAAAATGTATTTTGGATGCGATTAATCTTTTTAGAGCACTAATTTAAATGTTTATGTATAAACCTAAGTGCTTTTATTTTATATATTATATATTTATACATTTTATTAAATATACATTATTTTTGATTAAACAAACAAAAATATATACAGCCACACTATACTAAAAACATTTCTGTGGTAGAAGCACTAAAACCCAAAGATAGAAGCTAATGACTATGAGAACAAAAAAAACAGAGAGACAAAATAAACGGTGAGAAAGAAAAACATACAGTAGCATAAGAAAGGGAGACAGGCATTTATTAGCAAAGAGAGCTGCATCATATACATTGGAGCACATGGGATGGATGGATACTCTAGAGACTTCCCCCTGTTGGCTCTGTCAAACAGACCTGATTACCAGCGCTTCCCGCAGGGCCTGTGTTAATACGCTTATGATAGCTCAGACGCATACGCAGATGATCACACTAATTTACTCTGTCACGGAAAAGACAATAGTGGTGTCAGGAAAGGCGGGGGTTTGTTTCTGCTAGCATTTTGTATCTCACTCCTACGTTCTGCCTCTCCTCTGCGTCTGTTGTTCTATGTCGGGTCCACGCCACTGTCTCTATTCGGCAAAGGGTGAAGAGAGTAATTTGGCAATACAGACATAGAATAAATAAGTCTTTTATCTTCACATCAGACTTAAATTCTGCGTTGAAGTGTACCCTATGACTTCTCATTTCTTCATGTCTTTGATTTCCTCATAATAACATCTCTATTAACCACCGCCCGGCTCCTTCCTGCCGCATTTCACGAGTGTCCAGTCTGCATCCAATAACATCCACATGTTGAGAAGGAAACAGCCCACGCTTCATTAGTTTTCATCTTGACCATGCTTCAGAGTAAACTGAGTCATCATACAGTGCCTTTCACGATTTAAAGCAATAGTGTTTTTTATCATTTACTCAATCATATAGAATGTTTTTCCAAACCCGTATGACTTTCTAACTTATGTGTAACATGACAGGAAATGGAGACAGGTGCTTTTAAGCTGTAAAACAACACAAAATATGCATAAAAGCACCATATTTTAACTGCAAAAATAAAATAATAATCGCGTGAATCGCTCAAGTTGAAAATTTTTTACTTTGGGGAAAATTTGTGCAGCGTTAACCAATCAGGAGCTTGCTCTAGTAGTGACGTGATTACTAGCAAGCGGAGGCAGAATTCCGAAACTATGGAGGACAAAATCATTGCCGCTGTATGATATATATTCATACTTTCATAGAAACAGGAATAAAAAGTAAATACAGTACATAATAGATTCATTAAAGCAGAGTTTGCCTATGAGATATACCCAAAACGAATTTTACCTCCTGTTTAACCACTACAGAAACATCAGGAGGCAGCGGCAAGTGTCAGAATTACTAGCTGCGGTGAGGCTGCACTCGGCGGATACATGAGCACTGAGCACCCGGTGTTAACGCGGAGCTCACAGCTCCGAAATCGTCGAAGCAAACATTTAAATAGGCACTCTCTTTTTTAATAAAGTTTAAAATACTACTAAAACTGCATTTCATGGCACAATAACAGCGATATTTAGAACTATTTGTGGTTTTCCCCTCCACCAATGCAGAGACTGGAGCCGCCTGGCAGAAGCCCCTCTCATGACACGAATTTGCGTCTGTTGTACGTGCGAATGAAGCGGATTTCATGTGCGAATGAAGCGAGTAAACTCAAAATGTTCACGCGTCTAACTACGTGCAAATAGCGCAATTTATTTGCGCAAGCCGCGTCTGGTATGAACATACAGTAGCACAAGTTACTATACTATATATGCGGTTAATTGTACAGTTTTAATTTACAGTTTTCAGTTGTTTAGAAGCAAATAAAACAAATCAATGTACAACTTACAGTCAAAAACTTTAACCTCATATTCCCAGAATTCCTTGCGTGACACTACAGATTTAAACGTATTTTTTTTTTATAATCATGTTTTTAATAGTTTTTATTATCAGTTATGGGCATTTTGGGCTTTATGTTACATCCTCTCTGTTGTGTAATGAATGTTTATCGTGATAATTTAAGTGTCATTTGTGTTACCATGATGGGGTTTTGTGTTTGCATGAATGACTCTGTGCACCTTCTATATAGTATACTTTTGCTTGTGGAGAAGCTATTTGTAATAAGCTTGATTCTTCATGTGGGATTCTATTGTGGTGCATGTTAGTAGGCACAGATAAAAAAAAAAAATAAAAAAAAAGATTTTAATAGCAGTGTGCACTGTTGAATTTACAGGTTTACATAAAAAAAAAACTGTAAATTACAGTTTTATACTGTAAATTGTTTTTAAACGTTTTGGCTGTAAATGGGTTTACGGTTGTTCTATATTTATTATATATTAATCTGTTTACCACAGCTTTTCTTTCACTAATGCATCGCTTGAAAACCGCAATCCTTTAAGCACACTTCAAATGCCTTTAGCTTTACAGTAGAAGCACCAAAGAGATACTCAATCTATATATGTAACAGTACAAACGTTTCGAGTCGATATTTTAAAGTCAAGCTGAAACTCAGCCATGTGGTAAAGCAGGATTCTCTAGAGATGGCTGCAGCAGTGGGGTGTGTAACCTGCCTAAGAGTCCAGCACGCTAAACAGATGCTCATCATCCTGGGATGTCTTCTGTACATTTCCCCTTGAGAGCCAACTGTACTTATGTCCAACATCCGGTGTGTGTGTGTGTTCATGTATTTGACGCTAGCACTTTAAGCACTAAATGAGAGGTTGAATTATGTTTCCGTCACTCTCACAGCTTGTTCTTGGTAGCCGGAAATGAATTTAAGCGGTTAGCTCAAATTGAAGCCATTTAATTAAACCGCCTGGCGGTGTGTCTGTATTACTCACTTGGGTTCAAGTAAAGCGCGGTGTGCTGAACATCCACACGCATCCATCTGAAACAATCAATACTGAACTTGGGTGTTTAATAAAGACGCTACGCCACATTCATCAGTTAAGGCAACATTAAACACCGGTTGCAAAAGTAGTCAAACAACAACGTCGATCCCTTTAACATTTTATATTAAAATTATGGTCGGCATCAATTAGTCAATTATTTTTAAAATACAGCTGATACATACACATGTCAGATAATACATTTTTTATACTACTTTGACTAACTACAGTAAAAATAAATAATTACAACCTAAACATAATGAAACTACAGTATGTAAGTGAATTCAGTCAGCAGAAAATTATGTACAGAGTAAAAATGGTTTTTAGTTTTGAAATTTATTACATGTATTATTTGTTTTTAGGTATGACACTACTGTATATATATATATATATATATATATATATATATATTTTTTTTTTTTTTTTTTTTTTTTTTTTCAAAACTTTTTAAATATAAAGTAAAGAAGTAAAGTTGTAGCAACAATACATTATATGGGTCAAGATTATTATCTTTATTAACACATAATTATTATTTTTCTTATATGCCAAACATCATTAGGATATAGTAAGTAAAAGCATGTTCCATAAAGATATTTTGTAAATTTTTTACTGTAAACAATTTTAAACAAAACTTGTTTTTTGATTAGTAACTTCATAGACTTCATTTGGACATTTTCCTTAATATTTAGATTTTTGTTTTTTTTTAACACCCTCTACATTTTCTAATTGTTATATCTTGGTCAAATACTGTTCTTTTTAACATGTGCATTTGTGTGCATTCATGTTACCAGGGCTTCCTAATACGCTCTCACACCATACCTCCAATTTCTAATTGAAAATATCTAATTTCTAAATAGAAATATATTTTATCTATATTGCCTAGGCTACCTATTGTGTTGGGCCAAACGGCACTTGCATCCACTAATTAGTCTATGCCTTAAGCCGGTTTCACACTGCACATGTAAGCAGAGCTGAAGCGGTGTGTATGTAGAGCAAGAGCATCGCGCATGCCAATTGTTGCTTTCATACTGGCAGCATTTGTATTTAGATTTTGGCATATGATATCCTTTGTGTGTGTGTGTCTTCATCTGTTTCGGAAGTTGCAGTGACAGGAGAAGACTGGTGCACCGGTAAAAAAATAAATAAATAATTAATAATAATAATAATATTCTCTATATTATATTGCTATATTCTTTGTGAAAAAGACTCCGCCCCCATCCCCATTTAGTGTTTGTTACGGGAAAGGATGAAGCTGATCCATTTAGTGTTTGTTACGGGAAAGGATGAAGCTGATTGAATATCTGATATGATATTAATTAATAAATAAATAAAATAACAACAATAATAATAAGTTAATAATAATAATAATAATAATAATAATAATAATTGGCCCTCCAGGATCTAGGTTGGAAACCCATGCTTTTTGATTATTACAAATAATAATGCAAAATAATTTTCTTAGAATAGGAAATATGCTTTCTCTCGTGTCACATACATTATCAATAGTTAAGTATGTGGTCTTGAAGAGGATCCTATTTTTTTCTTATTTGGACTCTGTCTTGGACTCAAAACTTTTGGACTTGGACTTGACTTGAACTCGAGCCTCTTTGGACTCGGTCATGACTCAGACTCAACTACCCTGGTCTTGGCCTTGTCTTGGACTCGACAAAGCTGGACTTGACTACAGCTCTGCTACTAATACTGAAATGAGAGTTAGTATGTAGGTACACTGTTACTTACAGTCAACAGAATGTGCTAAATGGACCATGAAAATAAAGAGAAACCAATATATACATAAATATATATATATATATATATATACAAAGAACAATTTTATGAAGTTGATAGTAAATGAATAAATAAATAATATAAATAAATATATATATATATACACACAAGCTCACATTTTTCTGTTTCTAAACACACAAAAATGTCTCCTATGCAAACACACTCAAAGAAAAACATATTTTCTGTCAGGTGAACCTGATTTTGAAAGCAGGTACTTCTGCACATTCCTATTTTTGTGCACAAAAGAGTCCGTTTGTGTATTCTGGTAATACTTTGTAAAAAGTACATCTCGAAGTAAACTAAAACACTTAGCTTAGAAACAAACCGCAGCGAGGCACCATACCAGCCAGCTCGACATAAAACAGATGTAGCAGAAGAAAAATCAGCAGCAGGATCAGCAAGAGAATCTATCAGCACGGCACGGCAGCGATGCATCTCCAGCAGACGCCTGACACCCCTCAGCCTGCCTCTCCACAGCAACATCAACAACTTTAAAACCCCAACAATTCACTCCACATCCTTCCTCCTCTCCAGCTCTCCCACGCTCCGCAGAGTTCTGTGAGTGGTAAATACGACCTGTCCATCAACCTCCAGTAGGGGTGGACAGTTATTATAACAAGCATCTATCAATTCTCAACTGTCATAAAGGTACAAATAGAAAGTAAATAATACAAAAGCCTTAGTTCAGTACACTGTGCTGGGCCTCCCCCGTAAAACAATTATGATCGGAACTCAGAGCGGTGCAGTGGGATTTAGAGTTAGACAGGCGGTAGAAACAAGCATAAAGAATCAATAGAGATATAAAAAAAGGGAGGAAAAAGTACACCTTTAGATAACTGACCTTTATTGTGTTCCCTGGAGCTTTCAATGATATATAAAATTAATAATTCACCCAGAACCGCTTTACACTGAAATTCTTGATATTCGCACTTCTTCACCTCATGCATCAGAGTTCATGAGAGAAGTACAGTAGAACTATTCTTTTGAGTCAGATCTGAATGATTAATTCACAAATCTGACTGATTTGGATCTTGGTTAACCAGATGAATCACTTAGTGATTCAGTTATAGCAGTTAAAACTTGATAATTGAGAATTATATTGCACATATAGGACCGTTTCTTACACAAAGCTAGTGCGAGGACGCTTTCTTACAGTTATATGAATCACCTTTTGACACTTTTATGATGTTTCTGTGTCCTTTTTGAAGCTAGATAGCTTCAACACTCCTTCATTGGCTTGGAACATTATTGACAGAATTGTCCTTTCGATTTCATTATATTAATATTTGGTAGAGGTCAGTGGGTTTTGGCTCTCAATGTGATACAATCATTGTTTCTATGTGCTTGTTTGTATGCGGTTTACTTTTAATGTGGGTGATTTTTTTTTGGGCTCCACTTAGTCTCTGTGATTACTATCTTGTGTCTGTGTGTGTGTTCACATATCCTTGATGTGGTGATTCTATCTGACTCAGTGAGCCACACAAAGGAAGTGATTTATGCGTCTTCATGCCCACATCTCTCTCCTCTGACTGCCCATGTTTTATGCACGTCTCCAAACCCTGAGTGTGTACATGAGTGCATGTGCGCACAGTGCTATTTATGACTATACACCGCAGCATGTGTGACCTACTCGGCACAATTATAGGTGTGTGTTTATTTATGTATGTATCTCCTTGTCAACCGAAATTGATGTGTCAGGGCCAAGTCTGCAATGTGACTTCACGGTTTGGTATTGTAAAATAAAATCTGTGTGTGCCCTGTACGTATTAATAAGGTCTAAAATAGCCAGCTGACAGGGGAACATATTAACAGTAATCTGATATTTCTCTAGACCACCACTACAATTACATATCCATAGGACACTTGGGGTTAGTGACTCAAGTAAAACTCTCGTTCTATTGCACGGCAGGCCTTCTACTTTACTTCACTTCCTTCCTTATCTGAGACTACAGTAACGCGCTGGGACTCTACCTTCCAGGCTGCTGCAGGGTGAAGTCAGGTACAGTATGAAGGTAAGATATTTCTGTAGGCCTTTCAGTAAACATGCTTTAATAAGTGATTCGGATGGCAATTTAGAGTACATACAGATACAGAGAAAGAGAAAACGAGAGGGCGGAGAGAAACAAGAGAAGAGTAAAACCTTTCATTCCGACAAAGACTGAAGCTAAGAAAGAGGATTTGGTGGATTGCCAGTTTGAGCCAAAGTCGTTCTTTGCAAGGCAAGGATTTACAGATGAGGGAAGAAGCGCGGGAGAAAGAGAAACGAGCCGCAAAACATGTAAAGAGAGAAACGGAGAAGTAAAAACAAAAAGATGCGTAAGGCATGATCACAGCTGTGTTGGGGAAAGACGGATTTCATCCACACGAGAGCCAGGCATTGTGGGAGACCCACAGAGAGACAAATCCAAATGTGTCAGAGCGTGTAGGTGTGCATGTGTGCGAGAGATGGATTACGTGGTTGTGATGTGATGCTAACGGTGGGAAACCGTGTGGAGGTGTGTGTGCTCGAATCCCAGTCGATTCCTTGCGTGTGGATGCAAGATAAGAACTGTGGTGTGTGCTGTGAGTGTGCATATGTTTTTGTGTTTATTCAGATGTTTCGTTCTGACACCAGCAAATGCAATAATCATATTCTCACTCTTTGTTTCTGCTAAAGCTGCTGAGGATTGAAGGACGAAAGGACAGAAGATTCAGGCATCAAACTTTCATATCAAGATGATGACAGAGCATGCATTGTGTTTTGGATGCAAGAATATGTTGAGTTGACCATGATTTTGTTCCACAAAAATATATATGTATGAAGTTACGTTTATTTACGAAATTGTTTTCTATACTGTGACTTGGTTGTTGCATGGATGACAGTAGATCTGAATGGGAGTTTATGGTTTAATTTAAGGAATGTTTAAATGGGCTAAATGATTGGAGAAGTCTGTCACTAAATAAAGTCTGTAATTTCCACTGGACGATTGAGTTATGATATTTTATGACTGTAAAAATCAAACATGCATGGATGAATTATTCACACCAAGATCAATTACATGCATTCAGAAAGTAGACGGTGTAAAATTTTATTTCATGCCCACATTAAAGCTGCAGTCTTTAACTGTTGGCAATCTAGTGGTTAATAAACTGAACTGCATGTGTCTTGTGGAAGAAGATTGTACGTTTTTTTCTTACAGTGAAGAATATCTAAAGAACCTTTTTCTAATCTAAAGTAACTTCAGTGTTCTAAAGAATATTAGATGCTCTTAATAGAACCAACAATGATAATAAATTACTTTAAAATTGAAGTTTAACACAGTGTCCTACACACAACATGACACCACGATACATACTGTATGTTCTCCAGGCTAATCTAAATTTTTGTCCTAACTTGCCAGGATGACTACAAATGAAGTTTATGTTGTAAAAATGGAATAAAAACAACTATATGTGGAATCTCGTCGCATCTCTTGTAGATAGGATGAAATGTCAATTAAATTCGTTGGTCCCAGTTTGGACCAGCACAAACCTGTGTAACCCTGACTAGACCGGTGTGAAAATTTATGTTGTTTTAAGATTTATTTTTTTGTCAGGTTGGTAGACACGTGTTTCCACAATCCTGCCAATCACAACAAGTTTACTCTTTCAACAACTCCTCCAACATCTCCACTCCATAGTTAGGTCCAGAGAGAACATGTTCAAGTGCTTCTATGGACAGCATGTCAACACTGTCAGCCTTTACCACATGCCTTCATATAGATTACATGAATGCCATCCCATTTATAAAACATATCCACCAGAGGGACCTGTCGAAGAGTCTTTAAGCTGAACACATGAAGGAATTGCATGGCTACTCAATTTTATTAGTCATCCATGTACAGTAGTTGATCTGGTTGAAAGGTCAACATTTATTTATTGAAAGAAACAAAAGTACTAATATCCCCAAGTGTGTAGGTTTAGAGTTATTAGATTAAATTGACATCTACTTGGGCTCCACCTAAACTCAGATGTCTAGCATCTATATTATCGACTGGATTGTGTTAAACCACAAATCCAAGAGCCTGTTAGATGTAAGCTGAAGCAATACTTAAGGAGGGTCACATTCAGACAAATGAGGGTCCTTCAAACACTGGCAAGTCCTCTTTATCCTCTAATTGAGGGGATTTACAGGTAGCAGTCTTTTGCGAAGAGTGCACTGCGAGGCATGTGGTAAGATTTGAAGTTCACTAGGAAAAGATTATCATATGAATGACTTCCTTATTCAACAGCACTTCAAAATAGCGAACAGAAATACATAAATCTCTTGGGGAATGCAGAAGATTTGATAAGAACAAAGTCTAGCGACTATATGAAAGCAATAAGAAAGAATACATAATGCTTGAGTGAATTGTATGCATCACACTTACAGGATGCGAGAATGCAGGCCTTTTGTTTACTGATTTTAGTCAAATGAAGCACGGCAAGCCCTTCAATGCGGTTATATTGTTTGTTTGTTTTTTTCCAAGTAAAGCAGTGTGTATGTGTGTGCATGGTTGTAAACGTGTACGATCAATATTAACTGCTCCCGTTGGACATGACAGTGCATCAGAAATAATACACTACATCACAAAAGGACCGGACTGTTGAACTGTTTGACGACTTAGACTTTGATAGGCTTTCCACACACACACATAAACACAACTGAGCTCTCCGATGAAGTAAATGGCCCTTTAGTTTGCCGATCTGCCTCTTTCCACATTACTTTACCTCTCTCCATTTCTCTCCTGTTTTGACTTCCTGTTTTCACCTCCAAAGCCTGTGCGCTGCCAGTCTAAAGACTACTCTGGCAGTACTTCCAGGAACATGGATGAGTAATTTATTTCACTGTGCCGGATGAGTAATTTATTTCACTGTGCCCTAAATAGTTTCCAACATTTAATTACATTAATAAAATGTTTAATTACTGTATTAGCTGAAGTTAGAGATTACAGAATTTTTTTTTTCTTTTTTTACTTTATGTCTGAAAATGAAGGAATGTATTAGATTAATGATAAAGAATTGCCAATAATAATAAATCATTCAATGATGCAACTGCATAAAGACAAATGCACCTCTTGGTCAAAATTTGCCGTTTAGGTGAGTTATTAAAGAAAATATACAAACTAAATGTCTGCCTGAACTCATTAGACCTGTCACCATCAATTAAAACAAAAATCTAATAATGTAATAGAAACATTAATTAAACAATGATACTGTCATGACAATAACACTTGCCCTTCTTTCTGAATTAGACTGAAATTCTGGAATCATGGCAATGCTATTTTCCACAAAAAGCTTTTCAAACATTCCCTCAGACTTGTTTGTGCAGCTCCACATTTAAAACCTTTCAGTCAGAGTCCCTTTATGGTGTAGATCACTTTTCTTTTCTAATAGAAACAGTACAACAGAAGCAGAGATGTATAAAGTACTAGAGACCCAGCCTTGAGTAAAAGTACAAGTACTCTATCAAAAAATGACTTGAGTAGAAGTTGAAGTGCTCTTTAAGCACCATACTTAAGTGGGAGTACTAAAGTATTAAAAAAAAATTTCTTAAGTATTGCAAGTAGTTTATTTTAAAATTTACTACTCAAGTACTGAAAGTAAAAGTACAAGTATTGTGTTATGTAGTTATTAAAGAAAGCAGCCAAAAGACATCATATAGGCTAGTTAACATTAATTGAACATTGCGGCATGTTATGAACTGCGCATGCCTAACGTTAGTTAACTTATTTAGTGCTTAGGGATAGCTCAAAATGCTATTTTTAGCTTAACTTGATATGTTTCTTCATATTCACATTTCTTCACTTGCTAAAAATCTATAGATATAAAACAAATGAATGCAAGCACATCACATGTTAGTTTAAATGTTTAACCTAATTAGATGTGCGCTGTTAGACGCCTAACGGATGCGCCATTGTGATCACTCACAAATAATTTTTTCTGTAGAAACTTAAATACGCTGTAATTTTTGCTCATAAAGGGGAAAGTAATACATAATTCGGATCGGCAAAGGATCTACCTTTATTTCTGTACAGTTACAATATCAACAAAATGTTGTACTTCAAATAAAATAACAAGGAACAGAGGATAAGATTTCTGCTGTCTCTGTCTAGAACAGGAGCGCTTCATAAACTGAAACTCACAGAACTGACTCACATATATGATATATATATATATATATATATAAATCTTTCAGTTATTATTTAAAACCAAATTCGTTATAATTGCTATAGTTTAAACCTATCTCATGAAAGTGAATATAGCATGGTTTTATTTCGTGAATATTTCTTCTGTGACAAATCGTCTGATAAATCGCTGATAAATTGAAGGATGTGGGGCGGAATAGCCAGGAATCATAACGGTTACCTGCAGAGGCACATTCAGCGTATACATCCAATTTGTTAATCCGACAAGCAATAAAAGATCAGCATCTACAGCAGACAAACCACTCTGGATGCAGTTATAGTGAAAAAGCTGAAGACAACATTACATTTTTCCGCTTACACGGCTGTTTACCTCATTTAACAAGAAAATATTTTATTAGCGCATTTTTACTTTCGGTTTTAAGACACATGATGTACAAATAACACGAACATGCAAATTGGTTTAATCATTTAGAAATATAATGTCAAGCATGTTATTAAAAGAAACACACACACACATATTTATAAATGTTTTTAGAAAAATATAATGTTATTAACCGGTATTTTTTTCTAGAAAACCATTTTCAGAATGCATTGTTTAATGCTAAACGCAGAAACGTTAAAATATCAATTATGCTAGAATAGATTTCTTTTTTCGTTTTTTCTTTTTTCTGGTAACATAACGATGCAGCACATAAAAAATCTATCAGAGTAAAAGTATTAAACTCATCGAAAATAACTACTTAAGTAAAAGTGGAAGTAGGAGAAAAAAACAATACTCCAGTAGAGTACAGATACGGCCTTTAAGTACTTAAGTACAGTAGTGAAGTAGTTCTACTTCGTTACCATACATCTCTGGTCACAACCGAATCACAACAGGGTATATATTGAACTACATGCAGCTAAAAGCCAAAGTAACAACTTTACACGCAACCACAGAGAACTGCAGACATGTACAAACGTATCTGGGTGCATTTTTAGGAAATATTCTGTTACAAATTTTGCATATTTTGTCTTCCGACTATTTTTGGCCAGGGACAGGACGTTGCTGTCGGACCAATGTTTCATAACGCTATGTTCCAGGACCTTAAACTTTAAATAAAGATATTATAATCAGTGATGCTGTCTACGCAGCGCGACGAATCTCTGACAGAAAACTGCTGCCACATTCTATTTATTTATTGAGTTGTTGCTGAGTTTCACTGAGATTTCTGGTTTGTTTTCTGTCATCAGAAACCTCTTGTGTGTTTTTCTTCAAGACATTAGCAGAAGCTTGAGATTTAAAAGCTTAATAGATTCAGTGGTTGCATATTTTCTGATTTCTCATCAGAATAAATATATCATACATGTCACAAATCACCTGAAATAAAACATGGAGATTTACTTTGTCCTTACAACGCCCCGGACTGTGTTTGTTTTCATTTCCCCATGTGCTCTGTCTCTGTGTGACCCAGTTTCAGTTTAATGATCAATTGTGTGCAGGTGTGTCTCGTTTAGTTTATTGCCAGCCTTATTTAAAGGGTGTCTCAATGTCAAGGATACTTCCTTGGCAGGACTGGTCCTTCCAAGTCACTTCCTTCAGAGGCTAGGCGAGGCTCCTC
>JAUCNO010000425.1:14166546-14183789 GCA_032353835.1 Enteromius viviparus
TGCTCATCAGTCAACAGGTTTGTCTGCTATAGACTGCGAGGGTGAATACATCTTCAGCAAATGTTTTTATTCCTTTAATAGCTACATTATTTTCACAAGAGTGCCAAAAAACAGGTGAAGAAAAATATAGGCTTATCAATTAAAGCGACAATAAGAAAATAAACAAAATCAATAAGTGCTACAGTAAGGAGTTCCAGAAAAACAAACTTTCCTTTTGAATACTGAACCTGCGACTTACTACCACTTCTAGTGTACTAGCATTTTTTCATTTTTTTCCTCGGCGGCATCACCATAAGTGCTGTGTGAGGCCGCTTTTGGAGAGTGTCAGATGCCCTTGGCACCCCAGTGTGGGCTATTATATGGGACAGAGAAAAAGCTTTGCTCTGAAAAGATTATGAGTAAAACAAGACCCTTGTCCATTTCTCAGCAGTAGCTGTTGACTCTGAAATCACACACAGACGCGCACACATTCACATCCACACTTGAACGCCACAACACTTTCCTGTCAGTGCTTTATATATTTTGTAACCCTCATTTATCAGCGATAATACCTGCCCGCTGCCCCAGACTTCCACAACACAGGCTTTATTCTTGTTGCTATTTCTCTCTCCGTTTCATCTTCGCAGAATAAACCCGCCTCTTTTTGTGTTGCAGGAATTTGCGATTTTGACCCAGAAGGACGCAAACGTCCAGCTGTGTGAATGTGGAAGTAAAACTCACAGACCAAAGAGGACAGAAGCTGCATTTAGAATTCAGTGTTCAATAGCCGTTTACTACACTGTTTATATATTACTTTTCAATATAGCTGTTTACTTCTGTGTGTAAAGAAATACACACACACACACACTCATATATATTACGCAATATGTAAATGTTAATATGCTGCTTGTTCACATGGCTTCAAGTTGAAATAATTGAGAAGGTTACATAATTTGACATTATTTAATTAAAATATAACCTCTAACCGTAACCCAGACTTTATTAACAATGCCTTACTGGAGTAAATCATGAAGGAAATGTTAAAAATCATGACAGGTTTAATTATAAAACTGTTTATTTACTTAAAAATTTATAATAAAAGGCATTACCAAAAATTTCCATTTTAGTAAAAAAATGCTGTTCTTTGAACTTTCTTTTAATCAAATAAGTATATATATATATATATATATTCAAAGATATAAAGCAGCAGATCTATTTTCAGCACTGATGAAGATGATTATGATAATAATAATAATAATTATAATTCCATAGCAGTAAATCAGCAAAATCATTAAGATTTTTGAAGGATCATGTTACACTAAAGACTGACAATGTTGAAAATTCAGCTTTGCATCAGTGGAATAAATGACATTTTAAAATATATTAAATAAAACGGTTATTTGAAACTGTAATAATTTGTTACAATATTTCTGATTTTACTGTATTTTTCCTGTAATAATAAATGCAGCCTTACTTCAAACTAAAAACAGGCATATCAACCCCAGACATTTGAAATGATCAGTGCACACACACACAAATGCACACACACTCTCTGCAAGTATGGTAGTATGCTTTACTGAACACCACTAGAGAGAGACTGCATAGATTGAGCTGGACACAAACCATCCTAAACATCATTTAAACTGTCAGATAGACACCGCATGTGTTTGTCTTCAGAGAGTAAATAAACTAAGAGTTCACATCCGGTGTATGTGTGGGTGTGATATGTTTGTGTGAACACACCTGTTCAGGTAATAGTGTGAAGTGGAAACAATCCATCAGCACACACAGAGGAAGTGATGATGGCATTAGTACCGCAACATCCTGCCTCAGTGGATTTATTACATCAGTCAGTGTGTCATGTCACTTACAGAACATAGTATCACTAAAACCTTTATGAATATGGTATTTTGGAATAGGCCTATAAATCAAAGTACTATGAGGTTACCAACTGATATGGTAACTGATACACTTTCAGGACAAAAGCAGATCTGTATCTTATTTGCGAATTACGATGCATGTTAATGTCTTAATAATGTCTTTTTTGAAAGGGCCAGTGGCAGCTTTTGTTAATTTATTACATAGTGTATAGAGTATAAGATGGCAGTGTTGTTTTATTTGTAGTTATTTTGTGTTACTGGCAGACTAATATAGTTTTTGTTAATATCTTAACTTTATTTTTTAAATTTTAGATTTTTATTTTTTTTAGGTTTTGTCAATTTTATTATTATTTACTTATTTTTATTTATTTAAGTTTAATTATTTTTCATTTTTTCGGGTAAAAATAAATGACAATAAACTTGTAATAAAATAGGTTTATTTAATTTTTGACTTAAGTTAACATTAACTTTGCTTTTATGGTTATTACTTTGATAATAACCTTGCACAATGTTTTTTTTAGATAAAGAATTAATATGAAGCCTCTTCAGAAAAGCAGCACAGAACAGGCCAAACATACACCAATACTATAAAATAAGGAATATTTTGTCAATTAAATGCTGCAAATGGTTAAATACAATAATTCTGAGCCAGAAATATGATCTCCAGGCCTGTAGGTGGCAGATAAAATCTAACTGATGGACCAGAGAAGCATATTCACTGCATTTTAATTAAACAAAACAAAATATTAATTAATAGACCAAACACTGAAAGTGCATTTGCTGTCTAGAAAGCATCAAAAAGTTGAGGTTATTGATTTTACTGGTATTTATAAATCAATGACAATAAAAAAATACCAACAGTCTTAAAAGATTCTTCCGTGGTTCTTTGGTTCTGCAAAAATGTTCTTTTTATTGGTTCTTTGGAGATGAAAAAGGTTATTTAGGTTCCTCAGATCAGTGGGTTTCTAAAGAACTATAAAATATAAAGGCCTCAGTGGAATGTAAAAAGGCTTTCTTATTACATCAGAACATAAAAACTGCTTTGTTTCTGATTGGAATCTTTCAGGAGCGAATAATAGTCAGCTGAGTATAACTATTTTCTGGAGGAATCTGATGAATTAAAAAGAGTGAGACTTGTTGAATAAGAAAAATCTTCAGGCAGACTGAATACACGGACACAGCAGCATTCACATTCTCCCCTTATCTGGAGAGGAATGCTGTTGCTTAACCCCCACACAGACAAGCGCGCACACACACACACACACACACACACGTAAAATAAATTAGTTCTATTTGTTGCAGACACTAACATTTTTCTTAATCAAATTTAGAAGCAACTATCATGTGTCTTGTTTTTTTATGTGAAATCAAAATGTATTTATTGCTGTTGATTCATTGCTGCTATTTCGACACAATAATTTCATGTTTTCAGTCACTCTCTCTGGGTTTATATATATATAATTTCTTTTTGAAATTGTTTTCTAGGTCTCTGTTTCATCTCTATTAATGTGTGTGTGTGTGTGTGTGTGTGTGTGTGTGTGTGTGTGTGTGTTGTGGAATTTTACAGAGTATCATTTTCCATGTGTGTGTACGTTTGTGTGTGTGTGTGATTGAATGTTGTAATGTGTGATTGTGTTTATGCTGCATTGA
Organism: Enteromius viviparus; assembly: GCA_032353835.1. NCBI lineage: Eukaryota > Metazoa > Chordata > Actinopteri > Cypriniformes > Cyprinidae > Enteromius > Enteromius viviparus. Next base: position 14,170,056 of record JAUCNO010000425.1, read on the forward strand.
CCGCAGGGTTTGGAAACACTACAGAGAGCAACAGGAGCTCAGAATGGACAAAAGAAAGGAGTATATCCTCTATTTCCTCTAAGACAACAAACACTCTTGAGTTTATTTAAAGAGCTCTTAAGAACCACCAAAACTTGAGCGTTTTATTTAAAGACCTCTCAATGCCTCATGTTAGAATGGACACAATATAGCTGGAGCTCTCAATTTAGGATTGTTCTGAAAATGTTAATGAGCCTTTTGAAACAATTCTTAAATATATCTCAGCTTTTCGGATTAACAGCAAATCCAGACTACCGTTTGAAATATGCAGAATGTGACGTCTCTTTAAGTAAGAATGTATTTATGAAAGATTCATGAAAATTCTGCATCGGCAAATAAAGTTTTAATAATCTTGTGATAATTGCTATTCCATTTGGATTCTGTTTAGTACCCAGTATAAAATAAATACATAATAATAGAGTTTGGGGTCAATTTGTTTATGTTTTGTTTTTAGTTTTATTTAGCAAGGATGCATTAAATTAATCAAAAGTGACAGGTAAGACTATTTTTAATGTTGCAGAATATTTCTGTTTCAAATAATTACTGATTGTTTTAAATTTCTATTTATTAAAGAAGCCTGGAAAACAATAATCACTGTTTCCACAAAAAAATCTAACTATATATATATATATATATATATATATATACATACATACATATCATATATATAAATGAATATACATACTGTATACACACACACACACACACACACATATATATATATATATATTAAGCAGCACAACTGTTTGACATTGATAATAATAAGAAATGTTTCTTGAGCAGCAAATTGGCAAAATCGAATGATTTCTGAAGGATCATGTGACTCTGAAGACTGGAGAAATGCTTAAAAGTCAGCTTTGCATCCCTGAAATAAATTACATTTTAAAATAAATTCAAATAATAAACAGTTATTTAAAATTATAATATCTCATCTCATAATTATATATATATTTGTTCAAATACTTCCAGCCTTGGTGATCCTAAGAGTCTTAAATGAATAAATCTTATTAACCCCACTCTTGAGATAAATGTGCACAAAACATGCCCTATAGGGATTATTATCTTTGTTCAGACTTTCACATCAACACCAGCTCAAACCATCATTACAATGCAGCGTTTCCTGCTATTTGTGTCATTTATGCTAACCTCATAAAATGACCAGACAGCTATGATCATTTTCTCAAATACACCTGTTGATTGAATCACATTAGACATCACTGTCCGCATGCTACAGCTATTATAAACGTGACAGCGAGCCAGAGCAAACACAGCAGGCCAGGATTGTTCGTCTGGAAACACGCACACACACTCTCTCCCGGTTCATCCATGTCAGCATCATTTCATCATGCCAACCACACCCGCTTTGTTCATGTAAACAGTGTGTGTGTGTGTGTGTGTGTGTGTGTGTGTATTCATGTTTAAAAGGTTTATTACTTAATCTGATGATATTGGATTTAAAAACATAATTAAAACTGAAATCAATATTTTTTCTTTTTTAACAAAATAAGAGTGAAAAAGTTAAGATTATGTATATGCATCAGCTTTTTCAAATGACAAAAGGAAGTATTAAAAATGTATCATTTAACATCTGCAAATGAATAATGTTTGCTGTTTGCTTCAAATGCTTCACATGAACACAAATATTTAAATCAACTTTTTTACCCTCAGAGAATCTGTGATTTCATGTCACCAAATGGCTGTAAAACACCCTCAGATTTAGAGTTATTCTTGCATCTTCTTGACTATATTTTTTGAATCAGCATTCAAAAATTAGTAGGAAACCAGCATTGCATTTTGTTTAGCAAATATGATGCAAGCCAACTTTTAAAAAATGAAAAATAAATAAAAGGACAATTCACCAAAAATGCTAATTCTGTTATCATTTCCCCACCCCCCAAGCTTTTCCAAACCTATAAACTCTGATAAAATTTGGGTAACAGTCGACGGCAGCCATTGACTTCCATAGTATTTTCCTCCATACTATAGAAGTCAATGGCTACCGTCAACTCAGCATCCTACAAAATATCTTTTTTTTGTGCCCAGCACGAGAAAGAAACTCAAACGAGTTTGGAACAACATGAGGGGGAGTAAAAGATGACAGAATGATCATGTTTTGATGAGCTATGCCTTCAATTCGGTTTCGTGTTCACACTTACCTTAAGCTCCTTAAAGAAGATGCAGCTCCGAGCCCACTCCACTATAGAGAAGAGCGTCTGATCGGCCATGTGGCACATCAGGCCGAAGGTGCTGAGCCGCTCCTGTTTGGTAGCGAGACGTGTGTTCTGTTCCTGATTGGCTGGCGTGTTCCCCTGAGAGTTCTGTTCCTGCTGCAGGTGGAGCAGGTGAGCGCTTATCTTGCTTTGCACCTGCAGCTCATCTTGCTCACAGCGAACAAACTCCAGAACCAGCGGTGGGATGGTTAAGCTTGGCGGGGCGAGCGGAGGGCTGCTCGACACCCGCGTCTGTTCGACGTATGTGTAGCCTGGAACGGATTCTGGGGAGCTGGCGCTGGTGTAGTGCTCGGAGCTTGTGTAGTGGTCGGGGTATTCGGATTTAATGGCACGGCTGGCCAGGGTGGGATACGCTGGGTACTGTGTCGGCAGAGGGGTGTGGGCCGGGATGGGGACGGATAAACTCAGAGAGCTGGATGCATAGAGGTTGCGTTCATAATCTATAGGGGCCATTGAGGTGCCGATGTTTAGGTGGGTGTTTTTCGGAGCCGGGGTGCACAGAGCAGTGCTGAAGCTGTAGTCTGACTGAGGGGATGACATCAAAGGGGGCGTGGTTTCCATCTTTAAGCCGCTTGCCCGGATGAGAGCTTTCTTCTGCTGCTTTAACGCCCGGTCTCGTTTGTACATGGGGCCAAATTTATTGCGCCCGCCTCGCATCCTATCGGCACGGACAGCTGTGAGCACAAACAAAGCCATATTACAATACATATTACAGAAGTATTTTAGATTTAAATATTAAAATCAATCTAAATAAAAGATATAAAAAAGATATAAAAATGCTACACGTTCTGTATTTTATATATTTAAAAGCAATATAAAAGGCATTACAAAAAGCCTATAATACTATTTGTATTATAACATTTTATAGTATAATATTGTATAGGATAGGTATAATTTAATATTATTAACTTGTTCATAAAGAATGTAATAAAAAACGTCTTATATATGCTCAGTATTAAGTGTGCATAGATATATCTATATATCAAATATTATATTTATATTATATATGCTAATAAATTATAGTCAAATAAATATAAATATTTTTTAGATCAGTAGTTGAAGTAACAGAATTTTATAATATGAAATAAATGATTAAAAGATATTTGTGGAAGTTAAAAAGTTTATTCTAATGCAGCAGAATCGTTTTGGTTCTAATTGGAATGCTTATTTTTAGAATAAAAAAGTCGTGTTCTATAAGCAGTTAAACGTTGCTTCTCGGTCGTTTCTCTAAAATTTGTCCTTCTATTAACTCACGAACTAGTTAAAAATACCTCTATAGCCCGACTGATTAAAAATAGAGCTGTGTTTAAATGAATACTTAACCTTGATCCAGAAGCGAAGCGCGCGCAGCCGGTGAGGCAAAGGTGCCTGCAGATAACAGCGACCTTGCAACAAGAACGCCGATTTGTTTTTCTTCACTGTTTATTCTTTCTTCTATTTTTTCTCTAATTATACATCTACAAAAACTAATCAACCGGCTGCAATTCAATTTGAATTCTTATTCGTTTTTTTCCCTACTTTTAACCAGCCTTACAGAATATGATTTAGGCTAATAGTTTTTAGCCAATTTTTCGATTAGGAAATACACAGATCCTGTCACAAGGTTGTCTTTATCTATATACATTAATATAATAGTAAAAAAAAAAGAAAAAGGATATTAGTCAGAAAACTATAATAAAAACAAACAGAAAATATGATTTTAAAGAAATACTTCCAGTTGCAATAATTTAAATAATTGATTATTATATAATCTCCAAATATGCTTTATGAATTTCAGATTTGAGCAGTTGTCTATACTGGAATATGAGATATATGTAGCTCACCTTCCAGACGCATCCCGACGTTCAGACATTTCTGGAAGCGGCAGAACGGACACCGTTTCCTCTGGGTTTTATCAATCTTACAGTCCTGACTCTCTGCACAAGTGTACCGTTTGTTATTCTGTACGGTCCTCTTAAAGAAACCCTTTAAAATGAAGGGAGAAAATAATATTACCGTTCGACAATAAAGAAGAAAAGCAGGCTATTTACAACCACACATAAATAATTATATAGATTTTTTTATTTATAGATAAATGATCAAAGTGATTTTAAAATAAAGAAATTGGCTACATGATTAGTTCGCAGTGACTATAACAACGAAATATTATTTAATAACTAATATATCAACAAAAACGTAGCCCTTTATAGCCAAATGTGCATTTGTAAGCCGTTTCTGCATGATTAAAAACAGTCTACTTTTGCTATAGCAGCCAGACTTATTCAGTCATATGCCTATTAAATTATTCAGGATAAATATATTAAGAATTTAGATTAAACACCCGATTTTATACTTCAAACCTGGTAATTCAGTTTAAAGGCTACACGTTAGACAGAATTTAGGTTACTGAATGTTATACCTTGCAGCTCTCGCAGGTTAATAAACCATAATGATAGCCAGAAACTTTATCCCCACACACCGGACACAGCTCTTCCAGGTCCGTATCATAACTGTAGTCCATTCCGCCGCGCCGAGCGCCTGCGCACAAACATATTAACACACACACTCTTCAGTGCTTCAGCTAACATGTATAGATTCTTGCTATTATAGATTATTTTCTGGGTTGTTTAAAAAACACGATAAAATTGGAGGTGCTAGAAACAATAATACAAATGAAAAGAGAGATTTTTAAAATAGCCTATATTGATCGACCAAATAAATAAAATAAACCTATAACCTATAAACCTTACTGACGCAAGATGCAACCTTTAAAAAAAGTGGAACACGATATGAAAACTATTCTATAAAAAGGCCTTTAAATGATCCCATTAATTAGCTATATTCACATATAGAGTTTAAACTTTACAAGCTGTAAACACAAAGTGTGTTTAGTTAAAAAATCATGCATATTTATCTGTTAAATTAAGTATTTTTCCCCCCAGTGTGTAGTCTTTCAAAAAGTAGGCATTTACATTTCTGCCACTGACAAATCGAAGTGCCATTAATAATTTCATGGGGAAAAACATGGCTAGTTGATATTTTAGCATTGCATTTTTTGTTTTATAAATTTAATTTTTCCGCAATAATTATTAACAATACTACCATGTGCCTATTTGTATTATTTTGTTAAATATAGCCTTTCAAACACAGTCATGAATCTGAATACGTGGTAGTATAACATTTTATGGTATAAAAGTTTATTAATAGAATACCCATTCTCTGGTTGAAATAGAAATAGGTCCAAATGACTGAAACGATGTGGACGTGAAAGGCAACTGTTACCTGTCAGTGACTCTCTGCTCCTCCGCGGTGCTTCAGTGCTGCTAAACTCTGCGCGAGGAATTTAATCACCAGAGCCGCGACACCGCGCGATCCTGCCGATTCAGTGCGTGAGAGTTCCCCCGGTAAATACCCGCGTGATGTGTGCGAGGACAGCAGCTCTTCAGTGTCTGGCCTCGTGCGTTCACACAGTAGACATGCCCTCATATTCACACACACACATACAAAACCGTCAATGAGCGACAGGAAGAAGCGCCTATCTGCAACAGGTACTGAGGATGGGAGGAGACAACAGTTTACAAACGATTGCTTCGAGAATTGTATTAATAGAATTAAACAGAATTTTGCTTTCATATCGTCCGACCTGTTTTTGTTGTTGATATGCATAGCGGATATTTATTTTAAGAAAAACAAAAGCTGTGACCGATTACGCCCAATTTAGGTAGTAATATTTACACTTGAGGTACTTATATGTAAATTTAATTTACTAAACGTGCAAAATTGTATCTTTAGAAAATGTAGGCCTACTTCTTGCTTTTTTTCTGAGAGTGTGGAATAAATATAGTTGAACAAATATAGCACTTTCACATCTTAATGTAACCTTAATACAACTATTATAAAACGCGTAATTTATAGACTAAATAAAAAAATAAACTACTATTTTAGGCCTACTTTTTCTTCCACGGAGATCTGTTTAGTCCAACAACTGATTGTCTTCCACAGCATCATTTTCATTAGAAACAGTACTCGACTAATAAACAGCGGTACATTTGTTTTTTTTCGAGCTATAGATTTCAATAATAACATGTCAACCAAAAACAATAATACAGCAATGAAGCTAAAAAAGACAGCATCACTGAAATGATCGTGAGAAAGAATTTACCTTTTCATAAATTGATTTGTCAAAAGATTTGCCGTTTAGATAAATAATAAAAATAAAATCACAAGAAATATTTATATTTCATCTGTGTAATAGGATTTTGTTTAAAATAAAATGAATAGATGGTGTCAGAAAAATCTAAACTTATAGCTTAATGTTAAAATATATAAAAATATAATTTATCATATTTATTTATTATCAAAAGAGAAAGTGACATTTTAATATGCAGTCACAGTGTCCGTTAAATCACGTATAAACACACACGCAGCCTTATTTTCACAACGGAACGATTAGTCCTGCTAAGCCATTAACAGAATAATTTAATAATTTTTTTAATATCTTTTAACGAAGCAATCGGTATTGGATTTCTAGCCGCACACACACGCTCACGCGCACAAAAGAATCTGTCATTCTGTGACTCGTGCACACGAGTGTCTCCATATGGCGCATTTCCCATCAGTCATTGTGCTACTTAATCAATAAAGAAGGTGAAAGACAACGTGCGGAGATGCTGGAGACCTCTCGTGTGCGCGCGCTTCCTCGCGCTCTCTGTCTCTGTCAAAGGCACGTGGAACATGTGTTTGCTAACAATAAATACAATAGCTGACGGGCACGCTTACATTTCTCATTAGCATGTTAATTAATACACTTCTGGAAAACATTTGAGCAGCAGAGATCAGAGGGTGAGTGACAGAACAATATCCGAAATAAAACATAGGTCATATGTCGTCGTTTGATAGAAATAATCTGACAACAGGACTAATTGTTTCAATAAGGCCTGAAATTCTTAAGCTTTGCCTGTTCTTGACTTCCCTTTGTCAGCCAAAACAGATCCCCTTCCAGAACAAATAACCCAGCATAAAAAAATCCCATTGAAGGTGTTGTAAAACTGAAATAAAAATACATTCAAAATAAATAATAAATTAAAGAATATTATAGAATAATTAGATAATATAGAAATATTAGCCACGCCTTAAATATTTGATATCACAGAAATGCTTTGTCATAATTACATTTACACACACACACACAAATATATATATATATATATATATATATAATATAATATAAATATATATTATGATCCAGATACTATATATGGGTCATAACATCAAAATATGGATATTATCATATTAGCCACAAAAAATGGACAGATAGATATATCGATTTGGATCACGATATCTTAATATAAAATGATTAATATTATCATATTAGCCATATATTATAACATAAAAAATATTTCTTCAAGACACACCAGCATGTATAGACTAAATCAAAGAAAATATTACCAAAAAGCTTGAAAGAAATATTATTTTACTTCACTTTTTGTAAAACACATGGTTCCTATTCACTGACAATCCTGTCTTGGATAGATATTTTTTAAATCTACGATCTGTCCATTAAAATATTGTCCCAACAGCTTAAGCGACAAAACGAGATTTTGTGTGCCTTAACAAAAGGGCTCTGGCAAGGTCAACACCCTGAACGTCCAATGGAGTTGTCATCTCCAGCTCACATAAAACCTCAACATTGCACCTGATTTTATTTTTTAAAAGAGAAAGGGGAGAAATGAAGAGATTGAAAAGAGGCTTTGTAGTCTTTGACCTTCATGGCCTTTCCACCAACATGGCTATAGCTATAGTTGAATAAAATTATTTTCTGGGATAAAAGATGAATTGAAGAAGGGGAAAAAAGACTTAGAATGAAAATTAGGAAAAAAATAAACCGTATTTGCTTTCAAACTGGCCACACTTTTCATCTTAAAGTGCACTCCGTTAAAAGTGAAATTAGTTCATCGACAGCTTGTGTAAAAAATAATTAGCCCTAACCTTGTATATAATGGTTTATATACTAAACAATGTTGCTGTAGCGTGCTTGTGCGTTGAAGTGCAAGAAATGTCTCAACATGGGGTGTGTGTGTGTGTGTGTGAACATGGTGGTCTCACCTCTTATCTGTCCTTCACCCGCACACACTTTCTCTACACCACACTTCTGAAGACCGTTTCTCAAACACACACGCTTACATATGTCAAGTGTGTTAAGTATGTAGGTCTATAACAGCAGGATTGTGTGTCCATCATGTATGCAGCATAAATTGAAAGAATGACACTTCCTTTTAGATTCAAAGAATGCTTTTTTTAGTAAAACTGAATATTCGATCTGACCCTTATACATTTCTTGGTTTTGTTTGTGCAACCTATTGTAGTCAGGTTAATTCACACAATGGCTAGAAAAACAGGTGGTATGTGTGATGTGTGTGTTTGCGAGTGTGGCATTGGGGTTTGCCATTGGCCATGAGCTCTGTGCCGCAATGACGTAAAAATGCTTCACCCCGAGACCCTTGAAACCTTGAGCATGTTACACAGATCATTTCAACCGCTCTTATAACTAACTCTGACCAGGGGCCTTATTAAAACAGCTACGTGTGCCTGTGTGTGTATCAGGAGAGTTTAGTGTGTGAAGGTCTCTGTGTGTTTTAGTTTCTTATCTGAGCCATCAGCAGTGTTTCGAACGTTCAGCTCAGATAAAATTACTCATGTCAGAGGGAACGTGTGAGACACAGATGACAAAAATGTGTTAAGAATGACATTTTTGTATTAGCTAATGAGCTGTTTTGGTTCCCTATATAGTAGACTTAAACAATAAGCCATAAGAGACCGTCTGTCACAGTGATTTTTATTGTTGTTAACTAAAAATCTTATATGTAGCACTGTAAGTGGCCGACCAAATAATGCATTGCCACAAAAGATGCAAAGGCAATATCATGTTCATTTAGCAGAGTCATATAATAAAATATAAGGGGTAGGCTACAATTTAAAATCAATTGCAAGAAATTAAAAATGCTTGTTGAGGTAACAATGAGTAGGTATATATTTGATAGGCTAATAGAAGAAGCTCTGCATTTTTATTCACTTTTATCCATCAAACAATAAGCTACTGACAATAACAAATAGAAGCTCTCACTCTTGGCTAGAGATTTGTAGCTTTTTATAAGCTATTTGATGCTGAACGTTTTAACTTAACCTTAGAGAGGGATGAGGGGGGGACTGAAACCTAACGTTATCTGACACTAGGCTATAGGTTTAATTTACGCATGTTTATCTTTGTCAAACAACGCCAATATTTAGGAACATTTAGGCTAACTGTTAATATCCGTCCGGCCTTGTAGCTTACCTTTCAATGTTGTCATTATTTTTGTTAGTATGCTAGCTCTCATAAAGCGCGGGAAAACGGAGTTTGTCGCACGAGATGGTTGTCGTCACGCAAAGATCCATTTTCGGAAAAGCGCTAATTTGTGCTCATGCGCAATAGAACACAGCGCGCAGGACAAGTCGCTATGAAAAAGACAGTTCCCAAAGACAGTTCTCAATTCCCTTCGAGTTAATTTTACCATTACTGCGTGAAATATCTATTGTCTTCTCACTACATCTAATGTTTTATGTTTCAAAGCTGTGTCCCCACTTTTTGTCGTAAATCGTAATACAATCAGGGAATATCAGGGGCAGCTGTCACTCTAAAGGACCCTCCCATCATATTCCTCCTATGCAGAGTACATCACTGCCAAACAGACTCTGTTTTATCCTAATGTTTAATAATTTCTGTATGTTATGTCCAATTTCTTAGGAAATTGTATATATATATATATAAAATTAAATTCAAAAAAGTATTCTCCTGAAGCAGGTTCCGTTAGTATCTATAGAATCAACAGAAAAAAGGTTATTGGTCACATGTGATAGTATTTTTGTTTTAAAAAAAAGAAAAACTGAGAGGTTCCAACTCAGTAGCTTAGTACAAGTTTTATTTGTTTATTTTTCAAGTTATTTTTTTGCACACTGTTTTGTCCTACTTATTCACAAATAATATATTTTCAACATTATAGGCTTAATGCATTATATTGTTTATTTGCAAATAGAGCAGAGACTCAGTCAATACCATTTTGAGATATGAAACTTCATAGGCTAGTTGTGGAAGGCCTTTTTTACTGAGAGAACCAAAATGTCCTATGATATGATGCAGGAAATGGGTCCAGAATGGAGTAAGTCCGTTAGGAAGTTAAGAATGGAGTGAGAGAAATAGGAAGAGAAAAAGAGCTGTGCTAAAAACATTCACAATTTCTGCACTCCCACAGGAAGGGGCGGAGCCTGACACAGGAAACAGGATCTTCACTTAGAACTCACATACAGTATGATGATTCAGGATATCTGATCCTCTAAGTTTGCTAAATATGTTGTATTGTTCAAACTACTCAATCATAACAGATTGTGATGGAGAAAAAGAGAGGAAAGAAAACTGAATGAAAAGTGAACAAGGTCATGGGCATCTAAATTAGTTCAAGTGGACACTCAAAAAATCTGCTCACAAGTCAAAAAGAGACAAAGACTGGCTTCTATATTCAGCACTTAAAGGCTACTCTGCAAGTTTTGACATCTGAGATTTACACAATTTATACATTAATTAACTTTTTTTCTCTCTCTCAGTGGCCAGTCTTCCTGTAATATTTCTTAGGCTTCATTCTCAATTCATGAAGATAGTATAAAGGGTCAGATAAATCAGATCCATATCTAGTTCTAAGAAAATCAGAGGTATCAGTGAGAGTTAAGTTCATCCAATTGAATTGATTGGATCTCTATCCATCAGGGTATTTAACCAAATAAATATTTATTTACTATTCTCTTTCTATATGCAAATATAACTTATGATGATGATGCTAATAAAGTGCAACTGCCTGCCCACATTTTTAACGGCCTTGGCTCTTGAGATATTTTTTTTTTATTTTAGTTATAAGCCATAAACCAAACCAACCAGCTCAATTTTGGAGTTTTGCCTTTTGTTATGACACGACAGTGAGAGCAGTTATATGTATGTATATATATATATATATATATATATATATATTAGGGATGTCAGCCAAAAACATTTTTCAATAACAAAATTTAATACATGATGTGTTGATGAATCGAATTAATGAGATTTTGTTGTGAAATCACCCATAAAAGATTATTTTAAGCCATTATTGTGTTAAATGTCAGTATCAATACATATAGAAATAAATATTTTATTGGATTTAACATAAAATTGATTAAGCTAAATGTTTAGGCTATAATGGCCAAAGATGGAACTATAGAACATAAAAGAAGCTAATTTTAGAAACATCTCGTTATTTTTTGTCTATACAATGAATAAATGAATTTGTTCCATGGTTAAACATGATTATTAAAACAATAAGTTGAAAAAATACAGGCTGATGTCTTCAACGAAGCGTCTACAATTAATTAACAACCTCATAGCTCACAATAAAGGTCTAAGCATTTGAATTTTAAGTAAAAAAAATAATTTGGGGATATTTCATATAACTGTTTTTGAATGAGTTTTGGTGACTGTATAAAAATACCAGCTATGATTTCTTCCTGTATATAATACAGTACATCTTAAAACCACACGATCCTTATTAAAATCTAACTGACCAATCCTGTAGAAGTATGTTCACAAAGTTGTTGGGGGAGGGGTATTATTGCTTTACAGAGAATTTGATTGGAGTATAGTCTGTGTAGTGAATATCTGTGTAGTGCAGGATGAGTCATCGAAAAATTTGACCTGTTAGAATGTGTTGTGTGTATCCTCAACATTTAGCACATATACTTAATAAATATTGACTAACAGTCATTAAGCATGCTCCTTCATCTGCAGACACTGACGATAAATCAACACACAGAGACATGTCTATCAGGCCTTCTTTATGAAATGAAAATACAAGGTACAATCTAATTTTAAATGCTGTAAACATTCAAATGCAGAGATGAAAAACACCATGCTAAACAGATGAACAATGAATATTAAGAAAGAAACAGCTGATTTGCCGCCCAGTCTTTATGTCATCAACTACACAGGCACTTCAAGGCCTCAGATGGTAACAAAACAGAGAGAATCATGGGAGTGCACAAGGAAAGTGATTACCCCCTTTCTGCAGAACATCGCCCTGCTATATTTTACCCTCTCATTGTCGCCAAAAACAGATATGTAAACTTTCAAAGAAGGAATGGAAGGTTAAAGCCACACGATATTAGTAATATTTGAAATGCTCCATCAAACTCAACCCTCATCAGGTAAAACAGCCTTCCTTAGAAAAGGCTCTTCTGGTAACAGTAACACGTAATAACAAGAATAAAAATGAACAAAATATTAAAATGAGGAATAACATTTTCAACAAAACTACAACTATGGCAAAATAAAAACACATAAACCCTGTTCGAATATTCACACGTGTAAGAGGAAATCACACACATACACACACACACACACCTGGGATAAAGAGTGTGCTTATTGCATTTCGTTACCCCGGCGACTGGCTCAAACGTTGCCGGAAGTCTCCATCCTGAAAAAATTATGGTCAATATCGCATATTGTTTCACACTCAGCTTTGGTACTCAAGCTCGTGAGCTGCGGATGATAATTCTGACTGTTTAAATCCCCATAGCTCAAATGTAGCTATCATCTCAATAAGAAATATTGTTTTTTTTTAATGAATTTCAGCACCTTGGCATCTTCACTATTTTATCAGGCATATTTTATCAGTGACATGCTGCAACACAAGGACATTTCATATCATAGCTAGAAGCTGCATAATTCAACAATGGATTGCTGTGGGTTCATTTCAGTATGTTTTCTTTTCATTTCAATCATTGGTCAGTGTTTTTGGCTTCAAAAGTCATGTTCCTGAGGTATTGCATTCATCTTGAAATCTAACTAGCCAGACTTCGAAATCACACACATCTTTTACATTCAACTGGTCATGTAATAAATACATTTGGAGGGAAAAACCCCCACCAAGTAACTAGTTGGAGGCGTGGCTTATGTCTTGGAGGTGGGGCTGCTGGCTAGCCAGGGGTTTTGATTGGTTGTGCAGGAGTACAGTACCGCCTTAAAGAGTAGAGGGAGCTGCTCCAGTGAAATGGCCATCATCTTACCTGTAACCAATAATGACTTCATTAGCAGAGGTATAATCTGATTGGCTGTTGCATATTCAAACAGCATTATGAAATAGTTTGCAATGAGATTTTAAAAGGAAATAATTCATTTCTATGAAATACACCAAGAAATATTGTGCTGCAATGACATTTATTTATAGCTAAAATGTTTTGTAACAGCTTTAAGCATTTATTTACACTAAATACTAAATACAGTACAAACTGTAATACTGTGGAATAACTGCTTCCTATTTGAATATATCTTATATGGAGGGCTGGGGAACCAGTGGAGTTGGCAGAGTCACGCCTAAGACAGAAGGCACTGCTGGGCACTGTGGCAACAGGAAGAGCAGGTTTGGGG
>JAUCNO010000425.1:14202502-14231593 GCA_032353835.1 Enteromius viviparus
TAGATAGATAGATAGATAGATAGATAGATAGATAGATAGATAGATAGATAGATAGATAGATAGATAGATAGATATTCATTTATGTACGACACGTCAGTTTTTTAATTTCACAAGTCTCTGGCACTTTTTTAGTATTAATTGGAAGCCTCTTACACATACTGTATCAGTTTGCAGCTTGATCCTATTTCTTACGGCTGATTTGTAAAGTATAAACACACAAGGTGGAGGACACCATTGCCATGTAGAAACTGTCTTTGTTTGTATCTTCATTGTTTTCTTGTTTTCCAGTTTAGATTCTTGGCTGATGACAAGATTTTCAGATTTTCAAAAAAGGAGAGTGAGAAAGAGAGAGAGAGAGAGAGAGAGAGAGAGATTGAGAGAGGGAGGGAGGAAAAACATTGCCTGAAGCTACTGTCTGACAGCAGTGCTGGTTCTCTTCTGCAAATGACGCATACACCTGAAACATGATCGACTGTTTTTAGAAAAGACATCACGGTGTCAGCTTATTGAGTGCCACCTACTTAGAGTACTCTGAGCACGCACAGAGAGAAACAACACCCGGTAACAATAGTCTGCTTAGACTGAACTTTACTGCAGCGGGTTAAAGAATTTCTTGGAATGGGATGGGGAAAGGTCGCACTGCCCACAAGGCTACAGGTGCCGACCCATTTTGGTACCTTAAAGGCACATATTAGTACTTAAATTCTACATATTTGAATCTAAAAGGTACTAAAGTGTACCTTTTTAAAAGGCATCGCCACAGTGACAGCTTTTGTACCTTTATTTCTGAGAGTGTACAGTTCACACACATATATTTGTTTTTCTATCCAAGACTTTTTTTAAATTCTATTATTTGAATGCAGAGAAAAGGGCATTTTCTGTTCTCTGCCTTTACCCCTAAACCTAACTCTCATGCAAACCTTTTCAGGATTTGCACTCCTTATATTTGGTTTTCACAAGTCTTTTGTAATTGTATTGGGAACAAGAATCAGCTGACAGTGTGGAGGGCATGTTTTCACACGCTGCGGTAATTGCGGCAAAAATCACCCTTGCATGCATCAAGAAAGAACCACTTTTGAGTTTGTGTAACTAAAACAAGAGGATACTTGTACTTCAGGATCAGGCTTACTAATATACTGCTTGATGTCAGGCTGTGAATATGTGCTGGGCTAATAAAGCTATGATTATGGACCACTTGGAGAGAGAGATGTAAAGGGAGGATCTGGAGAGAGCAAAATGAGCGTAGGTGGCTGTCTGTCTGGAGCCTGTTATTAAGATATAGTCTGCCGATTCTGGGTCAGCCTGGAGGAGACGAGGCGGATGTCCTGTGGAGAAGCTGGTGATTGAAGGGAATTGCTAGGTCACATTTGTTTTGTCATCTGTTTGTTGATTCCTGGGTGTACATTAACTGAAGAAATATTTAGTCAACAATAGCAAAAATTATGCTTCAAGGCAAAATTCAAATGGATTGTTCAAAATGTAGACAGTTGACGGTAGCCATTGAGTTCCATAGTATGAATAAAAATAACCTGGCTACAATCTGCTTGGTTACAAGCATTCTTTAAAATATATTTTTTGGGTTCAACTGAGGAAAGAAACTTACACAGATTTGGGACAACACAGGGTTCTGACTAAATACTGAAAGAATAGTTATTTGGGTTCTAGCTATTTCTTTAAATCATTTAAAATAAATACATAAAGTTGATGCAAAAACATAACAAAAATGAAGAAAATGCAACATAATTTTTTTATATGCACTTTTTTTATATACATAATGAGTCCCAGCTCTAAGTGATTGTTCAAGGTTGTTACAAGGTGACATAACATCTCCGTTCCCTCCATCAGGGAACGAGGGTTATACACGTAATAAGACGTTCCCTGTCTGTCAGTCACTACGAGTCATACTCACACACTGTCATACTCACCGAGTCTAACTCTACACAAAGAAAAGAAATTCTCTGCACACGGGAGAGCGTGCTCTTTTTCCAGTTGCCCCGACTGGCTGAGGTGCTGAAGCACGAGGTCCCTGTTCTCACACAAGTTCTCTTGTGACTGGGCCAAAATGAGCCAGTCATCAAGATAGTTGAGAATTTTGGCACCCACTTCCCTCAGCATGGCAGGGGCACCCTCCGCGAACTTTGTAAAGACCCACGGAGACAGGGAGAGACCGAAGGAGAGAACTTTGTACTGCCATGCTCAACCCTTGAACGCAAAACACAGAAACTGTCTGTGCCTTGGAAGAATCGACACATGGAAGTACGCATCCTTCAGATCGATCGCTGCAAACTAATCCTGAGGCTGAACACACTTGACAATGCGTTTCTGTGTGAGCATTTTAAATGGAAGCTTGTGCAGGGCTCGATTCAAAATACACAAGTCTAGGATCACAATGAAGTAAGGGCTGTAAAACCCCGCCTCCATTTCGGCTGGAGCACCTGGCTCGATTGCATCCTTTGCCAGGAGGACAGCAACCTCCTCGTGGAAGACAGGGGCATTCCAGACTACCACCGAAGTCTCGAGAACGCCAATGTACCAGGGAGGTTGCCAGGCAAAGTGGCATCATCGGAGACACTGGCATGCCAAGCGGTGTGCAACAGTTTGACTGAGAGGTGCAGAAAGCATAGCATTCTGGTTGTCCACAGTCCCGTGAGGGTGTGTCCCTCATCCTCATCTTCCTCATTGGCTGACGATAGCCCATCCCCCGATGCAGCAAGCGACATCTGATCTTTGCTCTGCACTCCAAACAAAACATAAGGACCGCCCTGGAACACATTCACATGTCCTTATGTTTTATTTGAAAGAGATTTACCTGTTCTTGTGCTTTTTTAAAAGAAAATTACAGCAAATCAATTCAGCTCCTGTGGAAATGTGTACAGTGTGATCTCGAAGAGAAACACTTAGCGCTGTGTTAATGTGCTCTGCCATTTTCTTTCTTTTACCCAGAGGTCTTTGCTTTTTATAAATGCTGTCTCTCTGTGGGAATGCTAAAGAAAGTTCAAACACACATGTCTGCATTTAGATGTGTGAAGCCACACATTCTGCTTCTCTCACTGTGTAAGCACATACAGAATTTTATATAATACTATTATTATGTTATATGATTTATAAAAATAATTTAAAATTATAATGCTGTAGAAATGTATATTTGTGTATGTGTGTATAATAATATATAGTATGTACTATATAGGCTACTATATGTTCTGTATATTATATACAGTATGTATATAATGTTCTTCCACACTGCCTGAATCAATGATTTCTTTTTAAACCTTTCATTATACACAGAGGCAGTATCATGTTAGAATAAGAAAGGGTCCTGTCCACACTGTTACTATAAAATTAGAAGCATACAATTCCCTAGAATATCATTATATGCATAAATATTAAGGTTTGCGCTCATGGAAAATACTAAAGTAGTCAGAACTGTTCATCAGAAGGGGGTGACCCAGTACTTTTGGTGTGTGTATATATATATATATATATATATATATATATAATCAAATGAAATTTTCACACACACATTTATATCTATATACAGTAAAATTTCATTTTCTACTTTTTTTTATTTATACATTTTAATTAAGTAAATGAAAATG
Organism: Enteromius viviparus; assembly: GCA_032353835.1. Classification (NCBI taxonomy): domain Eukaryota; kingdom Metazoa; phylum Chordata; class Actinopteri; order Cypriniformes; family Cyprinidae; genus Enteromius; species Enteromius viviparus. The sequence goes on from JAUCNO010000425.1 coordinate 14,206,099, forward strand.
TACTTTTTTTATCATGGACATTCTTTTAAACCAAAACATTTTGAACCAAGAAGAATCAGCAAGCAGCAAACTCTGAAGCATAATTTTGATGTGCAAATTGATGTGTGGTTATTATGCAAAATATTGAGAGAAAAAAATTGACAAAAAAAATCGAATAAACTGCCAAGGTGTGGGCGTCATACACTAAACAATAATTTAAATTTGGTTCTTTGATTACATTTCAGTTTGCTTTTAATTACATTTACTTTGGCTTTTTTCCACTAGGAGGTTTAATTACAGTGAGTTGAAATGAGGTTAGAGGAGCTGTGCGTTAACGTCTCCAGGGTCTGTCCTTGTGAAAGCTTTGCTGGCTGGAGTTACTTTGAAGAGCAGCGTTTGACCAAAGCTGTCAACTGTGCAATGAGGTAGAATACAGTTAAGAGTGTCAGAGCATATATAGTGTTCAGACCAGATCATTCAAGTTTTGGAAAGATAATGCATTAGCATACCAGTCTGCAGTTCCTATAAAGGAAAGAAAACCCTCAGTAGTTCAAATTTAGCCCACTAGCATAATGGCAGCCTGCCATGGGTAACCTAATCCACTCAGTGAAGCGCCTGAGTTTGGGTTTGGGTCGTGTAGGTGCCAATGGTTTGCTTTTCAGTTAATGGACTGTGGTGCTTTGAAGCTCACTGTTTGTCCCTTTTACAAATGATCCTTATCTGATTGCGGGAGCAGCAAGACACACACCAAAGCACACTCACACAACAAGCCAAACCAAAGCACTCATTTCATATCACCTTCCGATCGCCCACAGTACTTCATGTCTCTGCAGGGACAGGCGCTGGCAGTGCCAAGGCAGATCGTGCAATTATATTTAATGTGTCTCCAAGACCTAGATAAAGCTAGAGATAACAGCCTCTGTTTTTCTGAAGTGTGCACTTTATAATGGGATTTTCACCACATGAACAATTTAGTCTTATTTTCGCCCTTAGACTCAAACCTCTAGGCTATGCCTTAAGATGTATTTACCCCTCAGAAGCTTTAACACAACTTCACACGAACGTAACATGCTTTTTATTGCAGGTAAAGCAGGTCGACTTTTTGTGAGTTTCTTAAGTTTAGCCTTTGATCATTAAGGAAATTTGGTAATTTAGTAGTTTCAGCACATTAAACAGGAAATATAAAACACAATATAATTACTTTGGCTCTTACTTTAGGCAGTACTAATCAGCTGCATTGGGACGGAACAGAAAAGCAAGCTTGGAGTGGTATTTATATATTGTTTCTATTTCAGCATATGACTGCAAAAATCCACCTAAAGTTATTTTTGGTGATTTAACAAACCTCATAAGGTATAAGAACATTCTGTGAAAATGTAGGCTTGAAATTAAACTTTAATGTTTAATGTTATTTCACAATTCAGTTCTGAGATTTTCGCCTGGATTTAACAGACAGGGTACATTTATTCATCTGTTGGCAAAACTGAAGATTGGAAATTATTCTGATATGTCAGGAAACATTTTCTATCATTATTAATGTAGTTGTATTGCTTATTATGTAAGAGTTCTTTGATGAATAGAAAGTTTAAATGAACAGCATTTATTAAAAACAGACATCTTTTGTTATCTTGTAAATTACTTTACTGTCATCTTTGATCAGTTTAATGCCTTCCTGCTGAATAAAAGTATTAATATTCTTAAATATTATTTAACCAAATATTTAATTATTATTGGAAAATCTTACCAACATCACAAAAATTATGTACTAATTTTATATTATTTTATTTTATTTATAACTGTATTCTGTATGGCTGTAAAACTGAGGATTTATTAATTTTTCATGTATGTATTTATTTATTTAATTTTATTTATTGCAGAATGTCCAATGCTTAGTTTATTCACACTCACATTTACTTCTAAACATTCGAACGTGTCACTTAACTGATCAGTCCCAAGACATGCCTTCAGACGTCAAACCTGCCATAATGTGGCATGAGATATTTGTCAGAATTTTTCATTTTTCAGTGAACTCTTTCTGTCAATCAAACGCACTTCTCTCTCCCCATCAGTATTTTCCTGTTTCACTTTTCACGGTTGCCGAGTTCATATTATAACAGTTGGAGCTTGAATAACCCTTCAGTAGCAGGTAAAATCATTCAATAATGGGACCAAACAAAAAAAAAAAAAAACTAAAACGTTGAAGTAGTACTATTTTAAGCTTGTTAATGGGAAAAAAGTGCAATGATAACCAACCCATCAGCAAACACCTCGCATGACCTCATCAGTGCATTCCATTCTAATGCGTCAACAGTTCTGTGTTGGTTTACGGGTAAAAAAATTTTTATTATGTTGCATGTAAGGCCACACAAGAATAAAATGAGTGAAAAAGAGTCTCATCAGACATATTGTTTGTTATACTTAGGCTTAGATGCGCTTCCTACCGTGGACGCCTAGCAGCTTAAACTCCCTCAACACCTTCAGTGTCTTACCCTCCATCAGATTCAGCACATGACACAGTGTCTTCCAAGAAAACACATTTGGAAGCTGAGTGTGACATAGACCTTTCAGCAGCAGATACAGTGTTAGCGAGCTATGGACAAGGATTTGTCAGTGGATTCTAAGTCGGTTAAAGTGTTAATTGCAGACAGACAGGTCCATGCTAGCCCGTCTATCTCCACATCCCCCGTACCTTCTGTTAAAGCCACCTCAGACAGCTCCTCACTCACTAAAAAGACAGCTCATCCAACTAAAATGAAAATTCTGTCATCATTTACCCACTAAATGTCATAACCAGTCTTGTATGAGATTATTTTTACTCCTGAACACGAAAATATCTGTAAACCTCATTTAGTGGTATTATTATTATTTTTTTTACAATTAATTCAAATAACAGCATTTATATATTTGTTTGTTTTTATGTTTTAGTTAACTATACCTTGCTTAAATGAATGATTATTTGGTGAACAAACTTGCATCTTGTAGACTGTTCCTTCAATAAAACATTTCTCTTTGTTTTCCAACAGCGCCAGTGTTTTACTTTGGAGAAACTGAGTACCATGTGGATGAGAGTGATGGTTATGTCGAAGTCCGGGTTTGGAGAACAGGAAGTGACCTTTCCAAAACCGGAACTGTCACAGTACAGTCTCGAAAAACTGAGCCTGTTTCAGCCGAAGGTATGTATCAGACTGATTACGTATGTCAGTTCCTATTATTACATGAGCAGACGCTTTCATATATAATTACTGTAAACATGCTCAGTTGCTCTAATACATTATCTAGCTTGTATTTCAAGAAATCTACACCATGAGACAATAATATGTTGCTACAGACCCCTGAGGCTTCAACAATAGACAGTGGCAGATGACAACAGCACATCCTGTGACTGACAATATGTAAAGATAACTAGATCTTCAGTGCCTCTATCTAAAATGATATAGAAATACTAATGTTTGTACCAACTTCCTTTTGAACACTCTCCAGATTGTTGAATTGGGTTGTGTTTTTTTATGGGTTGGCTACATAGACTGTAAAAAAAATGGACGTAGTATCCGTGACGTCACTCGTAGGTTTCTGAAGAGCGTTTTTGAAGCCTATTCACCCCCCTCACAGTTGTCACGAAGGGCAAAATTAGCTATATAGACCAAAAAAAAAAATTTGTACCAGGCTGTAAACATGTTTTTTTCTACTGTAAAGTTGGGCATTTTAACATGGAGAGTCAATGTGATTGACTCCCTTTTGGAGCCAGCCCCCAGCGGCTAGTCGATGAATTGCAGTTTTAATCACTTCCGTGTTGGTTTCACTAGACGGAGCGGGAGGTTGCCCCTTGGGAAAGACCAACACAGTCTCACGATCAATTCGTACGAGGTGCCAAATTTGCGCCAATTCGTACGACCTCACTTGTACGATTTTGTCTAAAACCACGTGACTGGTAGGTTTAGGGGTGGGGTTAGGTTTAGGTCCTTCGTACAAATTCACACGAATTGGCAACTCGTAGAAGAAATCATATGAATTCGTACGAGTGAGGTACGAATAAGCCACCTCGTAAAATATGTACGAATAGCTGTGAGGTCAGGTTGGAAAGACGTACAAATGGGGAGCTTGTTTTATGTTAACAATAACATGAAATAGCTTGGGATTCGTTTTAAAAACGACTTGTCTCTTAAAAAAAAATTTAGAAAAATTAAAAAATCCATGATTTTTTACTTTAATAGTTTTATTCTGCAAGGATGCATAATATGGATCAAATGTGACAGTAAAGACATGAATAATGTTATAAAACGATATCAGTTTTAAATAAATACTATTCTTTTGAACTTTCTATTCGTTAAAGAATCCTGAAAATGTGTAAGTATTCACAAAATACTTGTCAGTTTTTAGTATAATAATAATAATATGAAATGTTTCCTGAGCAGCAAATCAGCAAATTCTAATGATTTCGGAAGGATCATGTGACAATGAAGAATGGAGTAATGATGCTGAAAATCCAGCTTTGCATTATAGAAACAAATCACATTTTAAAACGTATTTAAAGTTTAGAGTTCATAAGATGCATAATGCAGTGCATACTTTTATTTTTCTGTTGAAATTGGTTAAATAGTGTAAATAACAATAACTCCAGTATCTCAACATAGAAAATAATTCTCAGGGATTTGTCACGCTGCCAGCATCTCAGTGGAAGAAATGCATCCCTGCTGAGGAAATCAGAGTAGATTCGCTTATTTTAGCACAACACAGCTGACACTTGCCCTCAGTTTGTTTGGACTTCGGTTGCTATCCTAAACATGTCAGATAATAGCTGGGAAAGGGTGATGGTGCATCCATGGTGACATGACATTGGCTGGTTATATTCTAAATAAATCAGCGTGTATGTCAATAAACTGATCCCTCGGAAAGATCCAAACACGCATGGAAGTGTGGGGCAATAGAATAAAAAACATGTTCGAACAGCTAGTTAGCTCATAAATCACCCACATGCCCTTCATAAACACATTATCAGATGTGCAGATCAAGCAATAAGATCTTTCTCACGCTTTAAATTACCAAAGCTGGCAGGGTGTGATGATGTATGTGTTTCCATTTGTTTTTTGAGAAGGTCTCAGAATTGTTGAAGAGGATTTAAGTAATCCAAGATGTTAAACCACACACACACACACACACACACATATACATACCTGCATGAATTTGACTAAGCGCTTTTAAACTTTCACCGATCTGAATTAGGACACACTCTGTATGATCCGGCTTTCTCAGAGGTCAAAGGTCACTCTGTTGAATCCATCTGCTTGTTTTCCACTTAGTCCTTCGACAATAATGGCCTAGAAGACAGATGAAAAGTAACTCTGTTACTAAAGATGGCGTACTCTAGAGCTCATGTGACGGATTTAGTCTTGTTAACATAGACTAGTTGATTTTAGGCTGTTCTGTTGAAGCTGAGAGGATGAGAAAAGATTCTTTGTTTTAGGATTTGGGTTTTATATGGTAAAACTCACCATATGACTTGACACTAATGGCATTTTAGTAATTGAGTAATGATGGAGATGGAGGAGGAGAGGTCAGAGGTCACTGTGGCACATGTGGCTGAATTCTGTTGTGTGGCACCGATGACCTCTTGACCTCAAACTCTCATATCTAATGTCAGGAAGGCACCAATGATCAATAAACTTAAGTCTCAGGTTAACTTAAGACTAACCCATATTAGAATGAGGACATTTCTATGTTACTACTAAAGTGGGTAAAGTTGACAGTGAAGTAGGTCATGCTGTAATTTCCTTCACTTTCTATCCATTTCTCTTTCAGATCTTTGGGGAGGAACAAGTCCGCATGACATCAGAGGGATCCGACTGCCGCTGTAAGTGCATCATGCGGCCTTTGACCCGGGACGCATGCGCTCGTTTGCGGACAGGAAGCGTGCGTGTGGAGGATTTTTACACGGTGGAGACGGTGAGTTCCGGAGCCGACTGTAAATGTTCCTGCACAGCTCCGCCCTCCTCTCTCAACCCCTGTGAGAACGAATGGAAGATGGAAAAACTCAAGAAACAGGCGCCAGAACTGCTCAAGGTAGGACATGTTCACTTTTTACATTTAAAATGCATCCCTTATTAAAATTGACCGTAGTTCTTGAAAACCACGTTTCCATGTCCTACTTGGAAAAAGTTTGTTCTTGTTTAAAAACAAACATTTGAAAATGGCGTTTACTTTTTTTTTCCTTCAATATGTTCTCTGAAAAACAGGGTTTTATCTTTAGCAGTTTTGCTGAATAAATTTTACTGTACAATAAGACAAAAATACTGATTAATCAAAATATTTGTGCAGTATGTGACTGCAAAACTTTAAAAATGTAAACATTTAAAAACTATTACTATAATATAAATGGGTCAGTTGTAATAAAAATTAATATCATGATTCTGTATTACATTTACCCACAAAATATAATTATAGTGGCAACTCCTTATTTTACAGTTACACCTATTAGTTGCTTATTATTAGCATGCATATTACTAGAATATTAGCCATCTATTAGTACTATTTAGGCACATATTAATGCCTTAATCTACATCCCTAATTCTACCCAATACCTAAACTACTATTAAGCAGCAAATTTATTAAGGGAGAAGTCATAGTTAACAAGTGTTACCTACTCTAAAATGTTAGCATTATTGTTACTAAAAAATATGATTATGATAATATAAATATGATAATATAAAAATTAGAACTTTACGCATTTAAAAATTATTGTTCTATTAATCCAATTTTTGATGCTCTACTGTATAACGTTTATTGTACATATTTTGAATATAATTTTAAGTTCAAGTTCTCTCAAAGTCCTTAATAACCTAAATCGCTGAAATGTTTATTTTTCTGAATGTATGCATTATGAAAGCACTCATCTAACATTATTAAAACATTGTTTTATCACCCGAGTCATGTGTTTGGACATTATTGAATGCTACTGATGCACAACTGGGACATCACTTAAAGAGAAGCAAGAAAGAAAGTGCTCTTTTTTTGAGGTTAACTGCACACTTAATCACTAGGGATTGTTGGACGGCAGAATTCATGTATGCAGCGCACATGTTCATAAGTGTGCTTTTATAGCACCTGTCCTCTTTCCTCTGCACCATTCCTGTCTGGTTCACTCTTTCCGTCTTTTTTCTTTTTTGTCCATCTGTCTGAGCATTCCAGTCCATATCTCCACATTACACACACACAAACACGGAGAGAGAGCCACATGACAACCCCGCCAGATTTGGTTCTGCTAAAGGCCTCAAAATCATTCAGCAACCTTTAGACAATGGTTTTAATTTTTATTCCACCTCAAACATTTGCTGATCTTGTGCTGTTTAGCTCCAAACATGTGGCTCTGTTTTGACCTCGCTGCAGTTTCTTCATATCAGTTGATGCCACATGAAGCTGTAAATTACATGACAGTCAAGCTGTTACACGAATGAACTCTCTGCAGCACGCGCCAACAATAAGCATATGAGGAAATCACTTCTGTTTATCTTTTTCCCCTTGAAGAACTAGTTTAAATCCAAAGTAGTTTTTTTTTCTTCTGGTGTACACTCTTCTAAATAATCCCAGCTATCTTTGGCTAAAGTTCTGCCAAGGTGCTCTCAAAGTCACAAACCAATGTTCTTCCAGTAATGATGATAGAATGTTCGTTAAAATTTACGATTGTTCATGTTCTAAAAACATTAGCAAAACGTTATTTAGAAATCATTAATTAAACTTTTTTTGAAACTCTGTTTGACTAATGGTTTTTAAATGTATCTTCTATTGTTTAGAACGTTGAGAGAACATTCAAAAGTAACATTCCATTATACTTGCAAAATGATAAAATGGAATGTTCGCTTAATGTTCATTTATAACCAAGAAGAAACATTTTTAAAACATTTTAAACATTCAGAAATACCTATTTTAAGGAATAACTTACTGGGAAGTGGGAACATTAACAAAACATTAATAGAACATCTTTTGTTAGCATAAAAAGTGTTTTTTTGCATGCAGTGATTCCAAAGAAGAACCATTTTTGGTTCTCCAAGGGACCTGTGAGAGTGAATAGTGAATAGATCTTAAAATTACATTTATTTTCTACATGTTGGATGTTAAAGATTCTTCACAGAAACATCAATAAACAACCTAATAGTGTAGCCAATGCCCTTTTTCTGGTTGACCAATGTAGGAACATATTAATAATTATTGTTTAACATGACAAACTGCAAAAATTTTAAACTGTTCATTATTAAATTCATCAAACCTAACCTTTTTTTTAACCTCTAAAACAATTTTTTCACTCATGTTTAAAACGTCTGCTTCTTTGTGTGTAGCTGCAGTCCATGGTGGACCTTCTGGAAGGAACGCTCTTCAGTATGGACCTTCTCAAAGTTCACTCGTACATCAATAAGGTGGTGTCTCAAATGAATAACCTAGAGGAGGTGAGTGTGATCGTAGTACTGAGTGTGTGTGAACACACACGTGAACATTAATGAGCCATGGCTGGATTTAACTGGACTCAGGACATTCTGTAGCTACCCACAATGCTCTGGCTAAAGTTATTATCCGTTATACACTTTGGCTTGAGGGATGGGAAAATAATGTGCGTGTAAGAAAGAGCAGGACAGAGAGAGGAAATGTCCAAAGGACAAAACCACAGTCATGTTATAGTCACACTTATACACTCTGTTTTTATTTCCAATTAAATTTAACTCATTATCGGGTAAAGCTGGCCTAGAAATCTGCACCACGAAAGATTAACTGCATGTACAATGTGGGTCATTATCAAATACCTTAGTTATATTGTCTGAGACCACTAGTGAAAGTGCTTCTGTTTTGCATTTCTGGGATTAGTAAGATTATTTTGTTTATGAAATGCACTAGACAGACCAAAAATAAAGACATTTATAATGTCACCAAAAAAATTTTTTTTTTCAAATAAATGGTGTTCCATGCAAGATTCTTTTAGATTCCAGAAAGAAACAAATAGTATCACATTATCATCATTTGTATCACATTCTCCTTAACAATATTATGGAGCACAATATTTTTTGACACTGATAATAATAAATGTTTTTGAACACCAAATCAGCCTATCAGAATGATTTCAGACGGATCATGGTACTCTGAAGACTCTGAAGGATGCTGAAAATTCAGCATTGCATTTGCATACATTTAAAAAGTTAAAAGTAAAAAGTTAAATTGAAAGATGAATTGAGTATGAGTTTTATGCAGATGCATTTATTTATACAAATATATTTAGGGCAGTCGTGTAATAAAAAGCTGTGTATCTTACCCAGATGATAAAGATGAACCTCTCTCGGGAAAATGACTTTGTGAGAGACAGCGTGGCAACTCTGACCAACCAGCTACGGCAGTATGAGAATCATTCTGACATCATGATGAGCATAAAGAAAGAGCTGTCCAGTCTTGGCCTTCAGCTGCTGCAGAAAGACTCCACCGCCTCGGGCCCTAAAAGCAAAGCTCAGGTAAGGGTCATGACATTTCATCTCTGACTTTAGTCATTTGAATAGATTATGTCAAAAATATAAAGGAAAGCGATGTTAAGCTCATTGTAGAATGAGCTCTGGTAGTACGTAAAAAATATGCAGACTGTGCATTTGTAATATGACACCAAGTAAAATTAGATGCTATAAGTGCAAATAGCAATGCATTCTATTTTTACTTCTATTTTAATTTGATTACGTCAAAAATACTATGATACTATGATAATTTAACATCTACTACTGCAGCTGGGTGGAGTTAGTGTAAATAGCCTCTGCCAACGAAGCAGGCTATTTGCACTTAGTGAAAATGGACAGTCCGTATATAATTACATACTGTATATGTAAGCATACATGGAGTTTTTAGGATGAGATCTCTAACATCTGTTCAGCTAGACATGTGTTATATTTGCAGGACACACTGGGGACGAATATCAAAGATGTTTCAAAGTTTCCAGCAAAGAAACCAGAAAAAGGGAAACCTCCACCAAAGCCAGTAAAGGAAAAGCCGGCCAAGCCAAAGAAAGAGACCGCAAAACCAAACAAACCCGTTAAACCAGAGCAAACAGAACTGCCCAGTAAAACCAAACCATCACAGAGCCAGCCAGGACTCATCCGGGGAATCACATACTACAAAGCCACCAAAACTGAAGAGACAGGCAACCAAAAAGGTAAGAGCCATTTATACACACACATACACAAACCGAAACCCAAAGTATTTGGAATTGATTAAATACATAATTCTTTGAGGTATTATCAGATTTGTGGAGACAGGTGTTCACCAGTTTTGCCCACAAATGTTCAGATAGGTCACACACCCAAAAACACACAAACTTGTTTCCTTTGTGTTCCCCAAAGAAGCACAGCTGCTTGTATCCACGCCAGTCCAGACACACACTTAATTCAATATTAGTACAGACACACTCTCATAACCCAAAACACATGTGCACACATTCATATCCACACAGCCACACAATAAACTAATAGACAATAAACTAACAGACAATAAACCCCTTCATCTGTTGAAAATGCTTTCTGGTCTGGCATACAATTATTAATATGGGGACTCGTGCACAGCAGGCACAAACCTGCCCACTTTTATATATACAGTATATAGTTCATATTAAGAGCAGAATAAACTGCAAAATTAATTGTCTGTGTCATATGGAGGCCACTGCAGAATAATGTTGAAATAATGCAAATGAAGAATTTATGACCACAGTTGCAATATAAAATCAGAATTGCTCAAAGTTCAGAAATGTGAGATTTTGAATACTTTTTTATTTCAAGATGTAAATAAGCTTCCATAGTCTCATACTACCCACAAAATCACCGAGACACTTTTTTACATGTAAATTTGCCAGATGAGCTGATGAAAAATGAAATATTACACATTACACACACATATAGACTTTGCTATTTAATACCGATTTTATAAAAATGTAATTATAAATATTACCTATTGCTAATTCTTACCCTAAAATAAAACTTCTTTACAATTTGCAATCCTTATTACTCTGATTACCCAAACAACTGCATCTGCTGTTTCAAAATAAGTTATTTTGATTTAGTTTCCCAACTGAGGAAGTTCTTGAATGTTTTTTGGGGATTTCTGTCTCTTATGGGATATTTTTGGCCCTAAGCTACAGCCGAGCACACACACACACACACACTGAAGTCTCACATAATGAGCATCTCACAGAGTAACTGGATCTCAGGATCTTGGGATTTGATGATCTAGCACTCACATTAACAGGATACTAGTGTAGGACGCCAGCCAGAGAGTGACTTTAGAGTCTGAAATGACAGCCAACATGCACTAATGAATTAGCTTCAGTTTCTGATGCGCGCGTGACATTCATATCGACTGCAGGGTTTCTACAAAAACCAGCCAAATGTCTCCAACTCAACAGTGTTTCTATTCATTTTGGGCAGACGGCCTCACTTCCTGTTTAAGTCCTAGATGGGTTCCTCTTGCCTGAAGGACTCCATGGTTACTGCCATTTGTGATTGCCGTCGCACTGATTTTTTTTCTTTGAATTATACTATAATGGTTCTAAAAAGCCGGCCAATCAATGGCATCTACAGTGACATGTAATGCGGTCTGATCTTATCTTGTGTTATCCATAGGCATAACCTAATCGCTGCTGCCCAAATTGGGTCCTGACTTTTTCAGAGCACGTAAGATCCAATCACAAGGAATTTGATTAAAGCATAAATTACAGTAAACCAACTGCCCTTAGATTAGTCCGTACTCTAGCACTTTGGAGACGTCTCAGTTCAGGTTTGCAGATAATAAAAGTTTTAAATTTTTTAGATGTTGTAAGTAATGTTCCACTGTGCCAGTCTTCAAATCTTTGCATTTTATTTCCCAAACCTAAATTACAATCTAAAATTCGATGCTTAGCGTCTACGTGACGGCTCTACGCCTGCCCTCTGTTTGTTGATTGAGAACTGTAGATAGCCTGCTGTCTCAGACTGAGTACAGAATCAAATTAAAAATTAAGTCTGAAGTAGTCAGGCTAAAAACACTTTATTGTCAGACTAAAACAATAAAAACTGTTGTGTTTAAACACATATTTTTGTTTAAAATTAGCTGCAAAGCTCCTGTTTTTTTTATTTTTGATTAACTTAGTGTAAATAGTAAATTATTGGCACTTAATCTAACTGTAAATACTATTTATCACCATTTGTGCATTTTATGTCTGGTTCTCAAACCCTTGCTAAAATAAGTTTTCAAACTTTGAGTAATTGAGATTCAGACATTTTACAGACTTCTTGCAAATTCTCTATGGGGGATTTTGAGAAAATGTTGAGTCTTTAATTTGTTCTTAAATAAGTTCTTAAGTGTTTTAATGTTTCGGCAAGTTTTTACATAGGTGTTCTGCTTTTTACTGGATTATTTGTTGTATTTCAACGTGTTGGTTGTTGGTGAATTGCATGAAACCAATGGTCAATCTGACCCCAACAGAACTGATGTTACCAAATCCTTTACAAAACACATATATGTGTTGAAGCTTTGCATGCACATTCATGACCTCAAATGAGAAAAAGTTACAAAAAATAAAACAAAGAAAGTTATTTTAATCAGTGTCTTCACATGGGTTAAATTGCCTGCATATTTCCAGGTTGTAAATCCTGACTTTCCAAACTAAATGTACTGTAACACAGCATTAGTCAGAGTAGATGCCATTTTTTTATTCTGCCCTATTTAACAAACGTCAACAAGTTTTAAAACATTATAATTTCTTTAATATTTAATGTTCCTTGGCACGTTTCCAAGCATTAGAGTATGTTTGCAGCAATGCCAATGTCATGGTTTTGATTCCCAGAGAATGCATTAAATTTGCTGGATGGATCTAAATCTGTATTTAGATCTTAGGTCACTTCTAATTTTCATAACCTATCATTGTATCGACTGAATGTTTATTGTCAGCTGAAATTGTGATTTTTTTTTTGTGCTTTGTCAGTTTAAACAAACCTTACCTCAGAAGCTTTGTCTTTGTTCACGTCAAATTGAATATGACATCTCCTCAGACTAAGGTCTGTTTAACTTTGTTAGCGTGTCTTGGCAATTGAGCTGGACTTGTTTGACTGGTTTAAGATAATGTATAACAGAGCTGTGATGGAGATTCAGTATGATCTGTCCTGACAGGAATGCAAAGCCAATACAAAAGCCGGCGGACCAAGCGAAAGTCAAGCAAATATGTTCTAATAAACATAAATTACTTTTACTATTAAATGCGATTTATTTCCGTCGTCCCACCCTGTGATCTAATGTAAAGTAATCGGATCCAGTCTCTCGTAAATATAGCTTTCCCGCAATGCCGGCAGGTGCACACCACAGTAAATATGACAAACCCTGGTGAGGTCGAGCGTGTTATACGCTAAACATGAGAAACCAGGCGTTTTCATACTGTTGTGGAGAGCAGGTTGGCAAAATACTCATTCGAACATCAACTTTGAAATACTTTGTTTTAAGATGCAAGTCATCTTGTCCTGGAAGCGTTGAGTAATTGGCGCAGAAACGGATTTAAAACTCAAACTTTGACATGTCAACAAGTTTTACTGCCATTACATGTTTCCATGCACCCACACAGAACAGGTGTAGGAAATAAATAGCTCTTGGCTCTTGTCTATTTCAGAATTTGTCAAGTCATATGCAATAGCGGTCAAAAGTTGCTTATTCGTTTGATCAAAAATATAGTAAAAAACAATGATTAAATAACAATGTTAAAACTGCTGCTCAGTTTGTTTTCAGTGTTTGTGAGGCGATTTTAATCTCTTCCTCTCTGATTTTGTTTCATGTGAAGAGAGACCTGATGAAACAGACACAGTGCTTGAGGTAGAGGTGGAGGAGGAGGAAAGTACCATATTTCCTGACACCTTAGCAACAGAGACAGCCCCGGCAACTGTACCCACGACAACAACAACAGATCCTTCCACAACAACAACAACAACAACCCAAAGAACGACAACAACTAGCAGAACAATATACAGAGAGGAGCGACCGGCTCCTACCATTGCACTAGTGCTGGACAACACCAGCAACAACTCGTACATCGCAGGTACAGTAGATTTATGATAATTCATAAAACCTTCGTGCTTATTTATTTAATTTTTCTTTTTTAAATGGCTACAGATTCATGTGGAATCAACATCTTCCTTTGATATTTACAATGAAATACAATGATAAAAAATGATCCTAAACTAAAACAAAAAAAGTTCTGGTTTAAAAACTACGTAATCTGAAACACTCCTGGAAATGTAACTAAAACTAAACGTAAAATTCTCTATCCAATCGATGTGGTTGCATCCTGGTTCAGTTGTTGATGTTTTTGATTGGCAGTTAAAGAGCACAGCTGTGATGGGACGCTGGCCTCCGTTGATCTGCCGGTCAAACAGCACAGTTACGGTAGGAATGAGGGCGCATGGATGAAGGATCCCGCCGTCAGGGACTCTAAAATCTACGTCACCAACTATTACTATGGCAACAACCTTGTGGAGTTCCGGAACTTGGATAACTTTAAACAGGGTGTGTAAGAAAATTCAGGCTTAATGCTGTTATTACTAAATGAATGCAGCTGTCTAGAGATAATATTATTTAAGGCACAATGCCTTTTGTGTGACTCAATTTAATTCACAGAGGACACTTCGCATTAAAAGATGGTCATATTAATTTTAGGAAGCAATGATAGGGATTTCTTTGGATACGGTTTGGATTTCTGAATAACTGTAAGTGTGAATGGTGTCAATGTCTGTGCTTGAGAACATGCCAGTTTGTTTTTGTGCCTGGGTGTGTGCTTCTTAGTGAACATATATATATGTGTGCGTGTCAGAGTGAGAGAAAGTCTGGGTCTGGAAGAAAAGAAAGAGTTTGGAAGATGTTACAGTGGATTTTAGTGTGTGTTTGTGTTAGTGGTATTAATATATTTCTAAAAATATTTCCTTTTAAGAGCTAGGGGAGTCATACACAGAATTTTTTAGGGGAACAGTGGCGGTTTTGGCTTGCTTTGCAAGAAAGGCAAGATAACCATAGGGGAAAAATCACCTTATTTGTATATTTTATCCATCTATCTATCTATCTACAAATACAGAGAGATATAGAAATAGATATAATCAATTAAATACATAAGAAATTTAAAGACTACATCAAAACTAAGAATTGCTTGTTTTCTAATGCTTGATTTGCAAAAAAGATTTTGTTGATATAGGTTGCAATTAAAATCTTTTTACATTTACAAGTTTTGTAGCTTTATGCTAGGGTGAGGTTACATTTACTGTTGCTTTGCTAAAACCATGCAAACTGGGAGTTTTGCTTGAGGCTGAAATATTTTCCCATGCAGATTTCACAGTGAGTTTAAGTTGAGTGAAATTACCTGTATCCAATTGAAAACTGCTTGGTTTCAGCACGACTTATGCACGGGTTGTGCTTTATAATTTATTGGAGACGAAATGTCATTATTGTACACATTTTCTTTACTTCTTTTCTTTTCCTGGCAGGCCGCTGGAGTAACCTGTACAAGCTGCCTTATAACTGGATCGGAACGGGCCATGTTGTGTACAGAGGAGGGTTTTACTATAACCGTGCATTCACAAAGAATATCATCAAATATGACCTCAAGCAACGGTTTGTAGCCGCCTGGGCTCAGCTCCACGACGTTGTCTATGAAGACACCACACCTTGGAAGTGGAAAGGCCATTCTGATATCGACTTTGCCGTGGACGAGAATGGACTTTGGGTCATTTACCCATCTGTTGACGAGGACTACGGACAGGCCGAAGTCATTGTAGTCAGCAAACTAGATCCCAATGATCTCTCTGTCAAAAAGGAGACCACGTGGAGGACGAGACTGCGAAGAAATTCCTTCGGGAACTGCTTCATAATATGTGGTGTCCTGTATGCGGTGGACATTTACAATCAGCGGGAAGGTGAAGTTTCGTATGCTTATGACACCCTGACGGGCGCAGAGGCGTCTCCGCGTTTACCGTTCATTAACGAATACGGGTTCACCACACAAGTCGATTACAACCCGAAAGAGAAGGTTCTGTACGCCTGGGACAATGGACACCAGCTCACCTATAGCATCAACTTTGTAGAGCAAGAAAAGAAATGAAATCAAACTTTATCAGTTTTATTTACTCAAGGCAAAAGCCACTTCCTGATTGTAACTGCCTCATTGGTTCCACTGACAAATGCTCTCTTGAAACGGTCCATCGTCTCTTCGTGAACTTTAATAGACGTTTGTTAGCGATTATATAAGAACAAAGGGATTACATAACCACTGCTCTAGAATTCTCTACCAGAATCCCGTCGTACGAAGGCCCTTTTATATGATTCACGTCAACATTCCCAATGCATTAAACTCTGTGGAGCGAAGCAACTCCTAGCTACTTCTTGTGCACAGGTTGACCCATTTAAACTTTGTCCATTTTGAATTAGCAAACAATTAAATTGGTTATAGTTAACCAATTTCAACTTTCTGTCCACATGCCCGCTGACATTATTGGAAGATTGTGTTTTTGCTATTTAAAACAGAACAGGATAGTTTTGTATGTGCACTTGTCCTGACGTCCAATTAAATGCTAATACGGTTCATGTGAAAGGTTGTAAAGTGTTCACAACTGACCGTTTGCAAAGACCAGATGCTGTTGCTATGTCTGAGAATCCATAGCCCTCAAACGCCACACATCACCTTAATTCAAGCAGCAGATAAAACATCTCTTTATCTTTACTAGTTATAGCACGAAATAAACAGAAAAATACATCAGAAGATATTTAGTTTCAGCCGCTGAAAGAATGCACACCATTTTTTCATATTCATGTCCAATGATGTTAATCTACTCTTCTGCGTTATGATTGGACAGATCACCTGTCAATCAAACTCCCTGCGAATAATTACAGCTTCTAGTCAATTTTAATCTCTACTAAAAAAGCCCTGACAAATGTTTACATAGTTTACACCGTCCTAACCAGGAGCATTGCGATAAAGACACATCAAACAATAAAAATACAACTTTTGAACTATTTAAATAAAATGAATAAAGAAAACTAATACAATTAAAAACTAAAATATTACAATATAATTAAATGTTTTAATTAGTGTTTTAATATAGTAAAAATACCAACAAAAAAACATTTAGCCTGTTAAAAAAAAGGTAAAAATCCCAAAATACATTTTATATTTAAAATAGGGGTATTTTGCTTCTCAAATGAATTGATCTTGCTTAAAGGATAGATATTTTAACAGGTAAATTATACAAAAATATAATAAAAAATATAAAAACCTGCCATGGCATAAATCTTGCGAATGACTAATGTCTTACACATCGCTCCTGGTTAGGGCATGTGTAAATCATTAAGTTAAGAGTTTCGTGACTTGCTCTTCTTTAACAAATAAAAGCTTGTCATGCCAACCACACCAACAACATAACGTAACGTTTCATGTACCTGTAATGATGTTTTATAAACATAACAAGCATTCTGAAGGAAAACTGTTATATGTTTTCACATCAAGAATGTGCCAGAAAATTGTCTTCTAGTGTTCTGGCCCATATAGCCTCAGCGGGCTGGTAAAGCATGACATCATAATGAAGAAAGAATGCTTTGTGTGCTAATGAGAGCGTATGATTATGTTCGGGAGTCTCTTTAATGACTGAGTAGAGTTGCGTATAGAATGTTTATATGCCAGGAAAGCCTGTGTGACGCATGGGTACGGATACATATGCCATGTATAAAAAGTTTAACGGTGTTTAGAATGTTGCTTTAAAGCAGTTTGTCTCGTGCCCTCTGTAAATAGCAGAATATTTTGTTTTTGATGGAGTTTTTAGAAACGCAATCTTAAAAGAGATTTCTTTAACTCTGTCAATGAAGCATGTCTGATTTTAATAAAGTCTAATTGGATTTTGTTAAATAGTACTGATATTGTGAAATATATTTCTGAACAGATTAAAAAGACTGCTGGGAAGGAAGTGGGAGTAGTTTTGGTTTGTGGGATCGTGTGGGTTTTGTTAAAGAAAGCCTCGAAGGCCATGAAATCTTGACATTGCTTTCATTGCCTAACATTAATTCTCTTAATGCATGTCATTGGTCTTATTGTGAATGACTCATCTGTGCAGTTTTTTTATTTGTTTTTGACTGCAATATTTAATCAAACTGCAACTTGTTTTTTTGACAGAAATGTGTCACATTACAGCAGTAAAGTCAGAGGAAATTTCCATTTCACGAATCATAAATATTAGATGAAAAACATCTGCTTACAAAAACATGCTTTACTAATTGGGCAAAAAAAAGTTTAAGTACTAAAATTACTACAACTTAAAGGGGTCATGCAAACCCAGTTTTTCACTAGCTAATATGATTCTTTAGAGTCTTAATGTAAAGTTTGTAATATAGTTTGGTTTAAAATTCCTCAAAGATAGTTTTAAAAATGCTAATTTTACCCTGTAAACAGCTCATTAGAAATCACTCTATTCTGTGTACTTCTCCTTTAAATCTTCACAAGCTCTGCTGACTCCGCCCCTCTTCTCCGAGGCGCTCTCAGAGGAACTTTTTTTAGCCGTATTCATAATGAAACTTGCTAATTAACACATTAGTAGGAAAGGCAATTTGCAAAGATTCATTAAAAGACAATATACTCACTGCTTCTGTAGGTGAGGCTGGATCATGAACGATTCACGCGAACATAAATGCATTCCGGTTAATCAAGGGGGCGTTTCCCTTCAGAACCAAACGTAACGTTAATCTTCTGCTTTCAGTCTTGCTTGTCTCTGCGTCTTGGTCTGATGACGGCTCAGTCAGGGTGTGTCTGAGCTAAGACACCAGTTCAGTCTGTGTGACACAATGCTGTCAATCATCTATTGTGGGTGTGGCCTCTGTCTGTGTGACGCCACACCAACATGCATTTGAGAATGGCTTGATTTTAGAAGGGGCAACTTATTTTTATTAAGACAAAAGAAAACTACCTGTGGATCTTTATCACTGTAGGGTGGTTCTGTACACACACTCCCAACACACATATCAGTCCAAAAAGTGGATGTACCACCGTATGACCCCTTTAAATTAAATTTTAAAAAGCAAACTTCTTGTTTGGCAATTTACATAAAACATGCAACTATGATTGTTATTTGTAATATTATTTTTGAAATACAATCAACAGCGAAAGGATAAAATCAAGTCCCACTCTGTTTTTTCTCCTTTTTTAGTCGGTTCACTCTGAAAAATGTCAGGTTATAGAAATAAAAGCGGTTGCAACTACTGTCGCTTTTAAAAAACTGACAGGGTTTATTAAATTCAACAATAAGCTGTTGCAAAATATTGCATTGGCTTTCAGAATTTAACTAAGACCAGCAATGAAGGGTGTCACAAAAAGTGTAAATGGTTCTTCATTATGATAATTAAGGATAATGTGCTGCTGGCTACACATTTCTTTGGACTTCATATTTAAAATTTTTGAATAAACAAGAAACTACAGCTTGCTTTTATTCATGCCGCAATTCACGCTGGGAACCCAAGCACCAATACACTGTGAACATCACACTATTACAGGTAATCTGTAAATATACAAGAGATCAGAGTAAAGCAAACACAGATAATCACTGTGATTCTACAGATCAGTGCTGTTACATCAGTCATTTCCTGAGCCTGTTCGCTGTTGTATATTGCTGTGAGGATCTATAGGACTGAATTCAAAGGGTGTGTTTTTTCGGCCTTTGTTGCATTGGTTAGTGTTCTTGTCAGTGGGTGATTGGTCAGTTAGTGTGTTTTGTTGTTTTTGAGTGGTTTTCTCTCTCTGATGGGTGGTAGTCCAGTGTTTTTAGCAGTAGTCATGACTGTAAATCATTGAGAATAACTCTGCTGGACACAAAATGAGTTTGTTTTAATTACTGTGGAGAGATGTTATGGTAAAATCTATAATCTGCCATTAATCAAACTTCCAGTGTACAGAGAATCAGGCAGCGGATGAGACGTGCCTGAAAGCACTTTATGGTTTTGGCTGGAGCTACAGATAGTTTCTCAGAAACAAGATAATGTGAGAATGTTCTAACAATTGCTGTTAATAATTCACACATGGTAACATCACAGATCTTTCTTAGGCCAGGTTATTTTCGTTCAAAAAAAAAAAAAAATGAAATAGACATTAACTAAAATACAAAAGGCAATTTTTTGTTTGTTTGTTGAGTTTAAGTAATAAAGTAAATAAAACTGAAAAATATCAAATTAGAAAACAAAATTTCTAACAATTCAACCAAAACGAAAACAATCAATTCTAAAAAGTTTAATTAAATCTAATTTAAAATAAGAACTAAAACTATAATTTTAAAATAACACTGTTTTTGAAAACACTTTGGTAACACAAAAATGCTCATTAGTTAACAATACATTAGAGAATTAACAATACTACAACAGCGTTTATTAATCTCAGTTCATGCTAATTTCAGCATTTACTTATGCATTATTAAAATCACAAGTTGTGTTTGTAGCATTAGTTAATGCATGAACATGAACAAACAATGAACTCACATTAACAAAGATGAATAAATACTACAATACATGTATTGTTCATTGTTAGTTCATGATAGTTAGGACCTTTTTGTAAAGTGTCACCCTGTGTTCAGCTACATTGCACACAGTGCTGCAAAAAACCTCAACTAGATTAAGAAACATGATAACCGGTTTTTCACTGGTCTACAGTGGTCTACCAGACCTCATGTTCTGCTGACACATACATTCAGGCCAGATATGTGTTTGTGCATTTGTTAAGGCCTCAGAGGGTTTAGGGATTAAAACTGAGCCCCAGATTAGACAGAACAGAGGCAACTCACTCTCATTATCTAGCATCTCATCCTGTGGTGTTTAGGTTGGGGTAGCAGAGCTTAGTATAGTCCTCCAACTGTGCTTCTACATACAGACAACAAAGTGTCATATGTTATAATTTAATGGCCAAAAGCAACAATTCCTCTAGGGCTTCCTGAGGTTAAGTGCTGCGGTCAAGGGCACGTTTGATAAATGACATTTGTGATTCTTGTCATCCTCAACCACAACTGAAGATGGACCCATGTTCATTTTAATACTGCTGTTGTTAGTGGTAACTGAAACTATTACATTGTTACATTAAAATAAACTTACCTTCGTAAAATGGCTAATAAGTAGGTTTATCCAACTCTCGCAACACGGAAGTAAGCTATTCTGTGATTGTGCGAGACATCCGATTTATTAGCCGCTCTAACAAGAATAACAAGTTGCAGTGATCTGCGCCGCAAACCAGTGTTTTTTTTTTATAAATAGGACAAACATTACAACAATACCAGTAAATACTGTTTTGGAAAGCTAAAACAGCTGGAAGAGAATTATCGGAAGAATCGCGTTTTCTAAATGGAATAAAAATAGTAGATGAGTGCAGCGCTGCGTCATTTTGCTTAAGGGTAAAGCGCCTCCTACTGTCAGAGAGAGAAATTGCATTTCTATTCTAATAGTTGACCATGGATCGCAAAACCAGCCATAAGCATCAATTTGATAAAGATTTAGCTATATATAATCTGAAAGTTGAAACTGAATTTTGATTTCAGATGCTTTGAAAGACACGTTTAACCTATTTGCAGGTCTGAAAAAAAGCTAATTCAGTGTTATAGCCTACAATTACTATACTAAAAACACTGCAGTATTTATTTAAAAATTTTTTTGGCTTGACATTTATTTGCTTAAAGTAGAAATAGAGACCATCTATAAAATTGCGCATACATCATTTTTTAAAATGTCAAATAAATAAATAATTTCCTGTCCCGTTTCATTGAAATGAAATCAAACAAAAAGAAATGTTTAAAAAATCATTAAAAACTCCTGAAGAGATACACATGCTTTGTGTCAAGAAAAAAATACCAGATTTGAGTAATATCAGGTCACAATAAGGCATTGTCATTCATTTCAATAAAAACATGGCTTTTAATGTTTATAATGCAATTACAAATCTCAGCACTTTTTCTGAGATCTGTAGCTGCAAGCAGGTTCGAGGTAACAACCTGAGTAGTGAGTTTTACCTTCAGACAAAGTTTCAGCTGTCTAGGCCTTACGGTTTGGGCTGCACTATCAGTTTTAAGGAAGAAGAATAATAATAAAAAAATCTTTACACATATATACAGTATATATATACATATATACTGTATATATTCAATGTAGAAGATGCTTTCAATTTTTTCTTTTCAAAATTGTTCAGAATTCTTCATTTGGAGTGAAAACATCCTCTGTGTTTTAATGTGCACAATCCAAGCCAAACACAAGGAAATGAAGAGCTTTAGTTTGGAGCTGATCTTGATGTCAGGATAGCAGCAATTCTCCATGGATGCCCTTAAATGGGAGAATCATCAAAATAAGTAAACAATTCCGATTTCTTTGCCTTCATGGGAATATGAAAGTGACTCTCTTCTTTCTCACGTTCTCTTTGTCTCTGGAGCAAATTATGAATACCAGCACTAAATTAAGAAACCTGAAGAGGCCACGCCCCTTAAATTGTGTTTTTAAGCATGGCAGTGGAAGATTGTATTTGGACTTGACCCAGGAGAGAAGTCTGAAAAATATCAAGATATCCATGCAATAACAATGACTGTGCTTAAAGGAAAAATAAAATAAAATATAAAATAATAGTTAAAATAAAATGAGTAGTTTTTCTCTCAATACTTCAAGTCTTCAGTGCAAGAGAATGTGTAGCTATAGATTCTCAAGAGGTATCTGAAGGTTTTTCAGCTATTAGCTGACCTTGGCTATTCAGGCAACAGCAAATACTTTTCTGCAAAAATGTCTGTATCACAGCTCAAACACTCACACTGTCCTTCAGAAGCAGATAACAGAGACTCAGAAACAAAACAACGGAGTCTTTCATTATCCGACTGGAGCTGGAGGCGAGGAAAGATCTGCACATGGACAAACCTCTCTCACACACAGATGAATGCGAAACACACACATGCTGCAGACAGTCAGTGGAGATGATATCTCTCCCTGATATCATTGTTGTGGGTCACTATTGTCTCAGGAAGGCTTTATTATTAATAGACTGTAATCATCAGTGCCATACACATTACAGGGGCAGGAATTTGGACATGTGTGGTGGGCAACGAAAGTCAATTAAACATTTTCTTTTAAATCTCCCACCCATCTTCATTCTCAAAGGGTATTTTGAAATACATAGGAAATCGATTAAATGAAGTTTTGCACATGGATGGATGGCTTAGATGTGTTGTAGGAAGCAGATATCAGATTGAGAGTGGATAGTGTGTGCATGTGTGTCAGATTTTCCGTCAATATTCATCATTATTGATGTACATCAGAGCTTTCTTTGTTTTAATAATCAGATTGGCTCACAGATAAATGGCCTCTGAGAACTGAGATGTTATTCTACTCTCCATATGAGCGCAACAGTGATTAACTGTGTTTGCTTGTGAAATAACAATACTGTGCTCTGACCTTTTGAAAGTTATTTGGAATTAAGACGACGGCCCCAAAAAACCACATGGACCCTTCAACCACCAAAAGAAAGAAAGGAATGTGAGTTCAGCCCTGGCATGCTGAAATAAATACATAAATATTTTAATTTATGCATGTGTATAAATAATTGAAAAAATGCTGATCAAAGGTATTTTAACGCATGTACTAAATGTAGTAGTCTTAACCCCGCCTCTTTATTGAAACTGTGTTTTAGCCCCTCCCCCTCTGGCAGTAGTTTTGACCTCTAGGGAAACTGGCCTCCATTTAATATATACATTTTTGACTCAATACAGAGTCATAAAAATGACAATGGATTGACCTGTAGTACAGTTCTGCTGCATTATCACTATTACTGACTCCCGGCCATCCATTAGCTGATGAAGAAAACAAACCGGTGTATGATGGTGTGAAAGCCTCTAAAATCTCAATCGGATTTCTGGCTGCTCCTTTTCAGCTCATCCACGAAATCCTCCGATCCATGCAGTGAGAGACGGGACGGGATGTGAGCGGCCGTTTGTTTAAATTTTTCTGGTCCAGGTTTGTTGCGGGATGCAGGACCTCACTGTAAAATCTGAAGCAAGCAATTACAATTAAAACCAAACTCCACAACCTCAGTTTAGATCAGTACCAGTCAGCACTAATTCAAATCAGAGGTAACCTCACATTACTCTACAGAAAGAGCCAAACCATTCATGTGCCTGAAAAACAGAAATACGACTATGGAGGAAATATAGATGATATAGGCAAAGCTGTATAATATACATATATACAAAAGTGTATAATATATATATATATATAATTTTATTATTATTATTTATTATTATTATTATTTAAACTAACCCACATTTTTAAGCTTGCACAATTCCTTTGCAAAAATAAAAGTGTTATAGACATTTCAACATGTTTCTGCATTAAAAATAGCAAACATGTGCCAGCCAGCTTGAAACTGCTCATACATATAAACACACAAAGAAAAGAAAAAAATAAAGTCTAAATATTCACCAATGAATGAGCTGTTCATTAACTGTTTATGGTCTGTTTAATAGGCTTTATTAACTGTTTATTTAATGTTTAGAGCAGGGGAAGGCAATGTCGGTCCTGAAGTGCCATTGTTCTGAGCTAAACTCTGCAGGACATTGGCACTCCAGGACCCACATTGCCTACCCCTGGTTTAGAGGGTGCCCTGAGCAACAAATACCTGGTACTGTCACTTTCTTCACTGTTGTGTCTCTGTACACTTTCCCTGTGTATCTCTTTCCCCCCTCGCTGACTATCCTTTTATCTCTCTATCACATTCCCATGTCCTCCATTTCTCACTCATTATCTTCCTCATTCAATCTTGCTCAGGCCGTGGCTTGTTAAAGGCTATGTGATTAATTAGCTCATGTCACGCTCTGCTCTTTGTTACCGGGAACAAAGAGCTCTTCACGGCGTAGATCAATGCATTCCCTCTTTTAAGCGCCACAGATTTAAATTGGTTCTCTATCTCTTCCTCAAACTGAACACAGGCTTGTGGAGCAATGGCCAAATGCACGTAAAATCTCACTGGCTCTTAATGCACACTATACATGCACATTGGCGTTGTTTTATGTAGCTGACACCAACAAGTAAGAGTTATTACTTACATAAAATATCACTTTATATCATTAATCAAATTCAAAGTGTTCGCTAAGCAAGATAAATTGTGTGTGTGCATCTGGATACCGGCCATTTTCCCTCCTGCCAGCTGTTGTCCCCAGAGATAGAGGTTGTGCCCTAAACACAAAAGAAACACTCCTCAGCTGGCAGCCCTGCATAGCAACAGCTCAAGGTTTTTCTGTTTAGCATAAGCCCATTATTAGCCCTGCTGGTTGATTCTACAACTACATAGTCTTTAAAAAGCATACTTTCATAGGATTTTAGCTATTCTTTAAAGGAGAAGTTCACTTTCAAAAAAACTTTTGAGGATAGTTTACTCACCACCATTCATCCAAGATGTCCATGTCTTTCTTTCTTCAGTCGAAAAGAAATTAATGTTTTTGACGAAAACATTCCAGGATTT
>JAUCNO010000425.1:14256303-14290587 GCA_032353835.1 Enteromius viviparus
ACTGTATATATATATACACATATATTAGTATATATATATATATATATATATATATATGTACACTGTATATGCATTTTTCATAGATTTATTTAAAAGTATATTTTTGACATGTAGAATTACTTTTGCACTGCATGGGTGATTTCCTCCAGGTCAGGTCCTCTGCACACTCAGCAACTGGATTGCCAATGTGATCATGTCCATCTGTGCAGATGTACTCAATCTTACTGCCCACTGGATAGATGTCCCTAGGGTCCTGAATGCATGATGGGTGAGATGTAAAGCTAACCCAGGAACAACATGTAAAGCTACCAAATTTTGCCTAATCACAACGTTCAATTTGAAATCGCAAACTTAAAAATGCATTGAGGTTATTACCATTTGCTGTGTTTGATTACATTGCTGTACATTTCTGCTATATTCACTTCTACAAACCTTTTTTGCAACCATCTGTATTGTGAAAAACGCTATACAAATAAAGTAGAATTGAACTGAATTAAAGCATGTCTGTTGTGAGTTTTGTGTATTGAAGTGTTTTCCGCTTGTGTGCGTATTCCCACCCCCCTCAAGTTTCTTTGCTTCAGGAGGTACTTACCAAAACAAATCCATTTGGCAAAGGAGGTGGAGTTTTACACGTCTTCACAGGCATCACTGAGGGATCAAAGCAATGGGGCTCCATCATTCTAAAATACAAAAAACTGATGTGAGTCTAGGTCTGATAAAGCAGAAACCTAAAACTAATTTTTGATTCTCACTTGAGGTGTTCAAAATCCGGGTCCTCACAGCTCTTCCACTCTATGGGCTCTCCTTTACAGCTCTTGCCGCCATTTCTTGGAGCAGGATTATTACATGAACGGGTCCTTGACTTCTGACCCTGAGAGCAGCTACTCCACGCAGACCAACAGCTCCAGACTCCTTCAATAACTCCTAAAAAGCAGGACCAATTTGACACATTTAAGACAAGATGAACAGGATTGTTACTTTTAAAGTGCCCCAGGTTCTGGATTTTTGTAAATTACCTTTCATGCCTTGTAACAAGATAAATGAATGAAAACATCCTTAAGGTTTAAATCTGAAAGTGCACTGTGTAAAGAGTCGACTCAGAAACAAATAAACTGCTTTCAGTGCTGAACCAATACCTTCGTCGATGCTTTAACGTCACAAGAGAATAAAAACTGTAGCAGGATTCAACTGAATCAATCTGACTGATTGTCCAGATAGGTTTTTATTAAATATACACATTTGCATTTGATTTTATCTGTAGCAAATGAACAAACATTCTTACCGGGTTGTTCTCCGATGACATGGCCATTCTGACAGGCATTACCGCTGGTGCCCGGCCTACACACACAGACACACACACCGTCAGTGAGCACAGCCATGCCGTTGTTCTGACACGGTCTGCAGTGACAAGGGCTCTGCTCCTCCAGGTATGCCTCCAGTGCTCTCTTGAGGTGGAGTTTCTTGAGTCCAGCACATGGCACCTCTTTGACCAACTCATACAGTGGCCGCAACTACGAATATGACAGCATATTAAGCCTGCTTCACTTATGTTATACTTCTACGCACATGTTTTTGATGTCTTAATTCTGTCATACCTTCTGTTTTATTACTTTAGGGAACTCCTTCACCGATCCAGCCCATTTGGAATACATCTGTTTGTTACTATCAGGATTTTCCAAGTCTAGAAGACTAAGGCCAGCTATATAAGCGGGATGTCCTCCAACAACGAGTGTTTTTACTGGCATCTTATGATTTCTGTTCTCTGTGAAGCATTTCAAATGGTATGTCTGGTCATAAAATTCAGATCTGATGTTTAAATTACATTAATTGACAAAGAATCAGTCATTCGGACTAACCACTGAAACTCTTGATTGTATTCATCAGTTTTGTACACCTGGTTGTTTTCTTTTTATAGAAGAGCCGTCGCTTCACACGTGTAATGCACTGGTGGAAATCAATATCCGTTTTACCTACATTAAACAACAAGAAAGAAATACACATACACAATTTTACACAGGGATTTTGTTGATCAGGGACAAACTAAAATGACTTAAATCACACAAAACCTGGACTTAAGCATGAACAAAATGATCTAGACCAGAAAATTCAAACTTGAAGTCTGTATGTATTATACTAAAAATAAAAAAAAAACATTTAAAAATGAAACATTAAAACAAAAATGTGTATTTAATTCAAATTGGTTTATTGAAATATTAAATGTTGAATATTGCATTCCTCATGGTACTCTTGTGATCATGCGTCGTTTAACATGAAAGAGAAGAAATGAAGTTGAATAAAGTGATTACGTTTGTTTTCTATATGCACACAAAAAGTATTCTTGTATTCTTGACACTGTTGACACTGATGACGTTTTAACAATGTCCTTTCTGGCCTTTGGATGTGGTAATCACATAGCTGTGCGTGTGGGGCACTGTTAAAAAGCTCTCTAATTTCATCAAAAATATCTGAATTTATGTTCTGAAGATGAATGGAGATCTAATGGGTTTGGAATGACATGAGGGTGAGAAATTAATGACAGAATTTTTGTGGGAACTGTCCCTTTAGATGAATAGAGAACAAACAGAAGTTAACACATACTCATCTCCATCATATAACCAGCGTCCAGCTCCAGCAGGGTCCGATACTGGCCTCCCAGGGAGCCCTCTTCCATGTAGTGTGTGCCATAACACTGTATAAAGAATCTATAGGCTGATGGATCATACGTGCTGGGCAGTGCCGACAGATCCTTCCAGAAGTCTTCAGATAGAGAGAGGTATTGAGGAGCATTGTTCTGAAACTGAGCCACCTCTACCTCATTTCTTATTATCAGCAGATGATATGTCTTAAAGACAGAAAGAACAGCATTTTAAATATAATATAATCAAATATTTGTACCCTTTAATATACCGAATCCATCGTTACCTTGTCCTTTTTCAATTCGTTATGAAAGGTTTTATGATCATGGCCTCCTCTAATTATTTTCCTTTGCTCTTCATGCCTCATATATGACCAGGAACTGTCATAGTACTCGTCAGTGAAGTCATTTTCAACACTGACCTGAAAGGAAATAATAGAAACTGTTTATTTCATATAGTCAATTATTATTCAGAAATATTTTTTTAAATATGTTTTTATTAGTGGGTGCAGAACACAATAGTTAACTTACGTAAGATAGCAAAATAAAGTGAACTGTGAAGATATTATACCTAAGAGAACACATTCTCTTACTAATGTGACCTTTTACACCACTGATTGAACCAAAGTAAGCATTGCTTGGTAACCGGTTGATCTAAATTGGTATTATCTAATTATAAATCTAACAGCTGAATACTTTTTGGTTGATTGTAATCCTTTACATCCCGTTCTATCTGATACATTATCAAGATGAATTTGTTCAGACATATAGTAGTTTAACTTCTCATATTTTATTGTCAATTAAATAGCGAATCAATTGTAATAATGTGAGAAATGTTAAAGGTGTCTGAATAAACTTTGGTTTGACTGTAATGGCATATATCTATGATTATAGTAAAAAAATGGGTCAAAAATGACCTGAAAGCTATATCTGAGTAGGCTCTGTGGAAGTCTGTAGAAATCTCTGTGATCTCCGCTGAAGACTTTCTTGCACTGCCCACCAAAGCTTAGAGTGTTAATGACACCAGCTTTCAGCTCACCCGTCAACACATCAAACCTAAAAGATGCCAAATATTACATACTGTATTATACCATTAATAACAATAGGTTATACCGAGTGAAAAAGCCGTATTTTACCCTCTTCCTGTGAGGTCAGAGTTAGGCGGTGTCTTTTGCTCATTACACACTACAGTGCTACTGCCACTACAGCGCTGTTCATCTAAACCATCTTCACAGTCCTGATCTCCATTGCACACCAGAGATGGATTAATGCACTGACCTTTAAATAAACAAGCCAATGAAAACTGTGAACTGACTGTAAACAACAAATTGAATATCACAGCCAGAAGTGACTTACCAGATGTGCAGCGAAACCTGTTTCCACATCCTGCCTGTAGGGGGCAGCTTTTCTTTGATGAACAGGCCTGTCTCTGGATGGCCTCACCTGTACAAGAGCTGCCTCCAAACTGAGGGAACGTCTCTACGGGACGAATACGAACCTGAGAGAAAACCAGCTATTCATTTGTGGCCAGTAGCAATTATAATCTCTAAGCCTGCGTTTATTTACTTACCTGTGATTTGCTACAGCCGTCACATTCTGACCAGTCCCCATACAGTCCCCACCTGCAGTCTACCGGCTGCTCACACCTTGTGTAGCAAAATGTGTAAGGTTAAGGTTTAAGGTTAGGCAAAAAATATCCAATTAACAACCGAAAAATAAAATCTAGGTTGTGTGCAGCACTTACCAAATACAAGGCAGAAATGCAAGAACAAATAAAGAGGCTCTAGCAGCTGGGCACATCTGAAAACATCAGAATGTTTAGTTTAGTAGTGTAGACTATTTTAACATTTCATACAAACTGTTTTTTCAGGGTTCACTAGTAACTTACTTGATTAGGCCTACTTAATTTACTAACTTGTTTATTCCAGTTAGTTAAGGCAATATTTCTAATAATCGATTAGGTTTAAAAGGTGCAGTGTGTACATTTTAGCAGCCTATAGTGGTTGAGATTGTGAATGGCAACCAACGGTTTGTTCCCCCGCTCCCTTTAGAGAGCTACAGTGGCCGATACAGGATTATGTCGTAGTCTGAGACAGCCAAGATAGCCAGCAATGAGTTTTTTTTTTTTACAAAGTAAATTGATGAGTTATATTTAATTATTCAATAAACTGATATGTTATTGCAAACGTTACTGTCACTTGTTCATCATTGTGTGACTGTTGTATTTGCAAGAACAACAACAAGAAGAAACGCGCTCTGTTTGTCCTTTAACAGTTACTGTACAAACATGATGCAGACTTCTATGTAAGGGGACCCGTGGTGTACGTAGATATAAATAGCTCATTCTACACTGAACAAAATTGTAAATGCAACACTTGTGTTATTGCCTACATTTTTTCATGAGCTGAACTCAAAAATCTAAAAGACTTTTTCTATGAACACAAAAGGTCTATTTTCTCAAATATTGTCTGAGACCAGCCACCCGGCCAGCGGCTGCATCGGTTTGCATAACCAAAGAATTTCTGCACAAATCGTCAGAAACCATATCAGGGAAGCTCATCTGCATGCTTGTCGTTCTCATTCGGGGTCTCAACCTGACTGCAGTTCGTCATCGCAAATGACTTTCAATGGCTTCTGTAGAGGTGTTCTTTTCACGGATTAATCTTGGTTTTCACTGAACAGGGCAAATGGCAGACAATGTGTATGGTATCGTGGGTGAGCGGTTTTCTGATGTCAACGTTGTGAATCGAAAGGCCCATGGTGGTGGGGTTATGGTATGGACAAGGAACACAGGTGCATTTTATTAATGGCATTTTGAATGCACAGAGATGCCGTGACGAGATCCTGAGCCCCATTGTTATGCTATTCATCCAAGACTATTACCTCATGTTGCAGCATGATAATGCACAGCCTCATGTTGCAAGAATCTGTACACAATTCTCTCTGAAAACATAGTTATATATCATAACTATATGTATTCTATTGCATTTCTGTCAATAAATATTTTAAATATTACACACACTACACCTTAAAGACTATTCAGCATGAACTACAACAATATATAGTTCTACTCTTATATTTCTACACTGCTCAAAAAAAATAATGGGGCGACAATGTAATTCCAAGTCAAACACACTTCGGTGAAATCAAAATACCCACTTAGGAAGCAACACTGATTGACAACCAATTTCACATGCTGTTGTGCAAATGGAATAGACAACAGGTGGAAATTGTAGGCAATTAGCAAGACACCCCTAATAAAGGAGTGGTTCTGCAGGTGGTGAGCAAACACCACTTCTCGGTTCCCATGCTTTCTGGCTGATGTTTTGGTCACTTTTGATTGCTGGTGGTGCTTTTACTCTAGTGGTAGCATGAGACGGAGTCTAAAACCCACACAAGTGTCTCAGGTGCAGCTCATCCAGGATGGCACATCAATGCGAGCTGTGGCAAGAAGGTTTGCTATGTCTGTCAGTGTAGTGTCCAGAGCATGGAGGTGCTACAGGAGACAGGCCTATACATCAGGAGACATGGAGGAGGTCGTAGGAGGGCAACAACCCAGCCGCAGGACCACAACCTACGCCTTTGTGCAAGGAAGAGCAATGACAGAGACCTGCAAAATGACCTCCAGCAGGCCACAAATGTGCATGTGTCGGCTCAAACTCCATGAGGGTGGTATGAGAGCTTGACATCCACAGGTGGTTATTGTGCTTACAGCCCAACACCATGCAGGACGTTTGGCATTTGCCAGAGAACACCAAGATTGGCAAATTTGCCACTGGCACCCTGTGCTCTTTTCAGATGAAAGCAGGTTCACACAGTTCACTGGAGATGCCGTGGAGAACATTCTGCTGCCTGCACTATCCTCCAGCATGACCGGTTTGGCAGTGAGTCAGTAATGGTGTGGGGTGGCATTTCTTTAGAGGGTCGCGCAGCCCTCCATGTGCTCGTCAGAGGTAGCCTGACTGGCATTAGGTACCGAGATGAGATCCTCAGACCTCTTGAGAGACCATATGCCGGTGCGGTTGGCCTTGCAAGACAATGCTGGGGTGTGTCCGCAGTTCCTGCAAGACAAAGGCTTTGATGCTATGGACTGGTCCGCCCATTTCCCAGACCTGAATCTCAGACATGTCTCGCTTCATCCACCACAGACTGTCCAGGAGTTGGCATATGCTTTAGTCCAGGTCTGGGAGAAGATCCCTCAGAAGACCATCCTCCACCTCATTAGGAGCATGCCCAGGTGTTGTAGCGGGGTCATACAGGCACGTGGAGGCCACACACACTACTGAGCCTCATTTTGACTTGTTTTAAGCACATTACATCAAAGTTGTATCAACCTGTAGTGTTTTTCCACTTCAGTGTTGAGTGTGACTCCAAATCCAGACCTCCATGGGTTAATAAATTCTTTATCGTTTTATTCTTGGTGTGAGAACGTACCTTCATTTTTAAGGGTTTAAAATGAATTCTCATTTAACATTACATGGCTATTTTTGGAAACGAGCTGCAGCAGAAATCACAGAACAGAATAAAACGTTTATCATTTCATATGAAGTAAAATTAAACAGTTTAACAGTTGCAAACAAGGTCACTGATATGACAAAAAAAAAAATTTGAATAGTTGTAGTCAATACGTCAGTTTTGTACGTTAAAAAGCTGAAAATACGCAATAATTTGTACAATTAGATGCTGAAAATACGTCAGTATTGTACATTTTAGTGCCTATAAATGTACATTTTATAGAACTAAATTTTACGTAAAATGCATTCAAATTGTCATGAGATCCAATTGGCAATTCATTTTTTACCTTAGCTTTTTGTGTAACCAACTTCTTACCTTGATGCTGTGGATGCTGTAGACTAGACTAGATTGTGATGGGCCCTGCTCATATACAGGAGCTCTTGCATGGTTTATTACATCATCTTGCCTCGGACAGGAATTCCCAGCATGACTCAGCTGAAGGACAGTCAGTACTGGCTTTTTTCCCCCTCACACAGACTTTGCCAATTTATATTAATCTCTGGGATTACTGTGTCACAGTTTCACAATCTGGTCTTTAAATTTGTATATTCCAGTAAATAGTGTATGCATATTATTTTTTTGTTTTTGTGATTTGAAAAAAAAAAAATGGGGTTCATTAAGTATTGTAGGAGATGGTGAAATAGTGTTTTGTCCCAAGCCCTGTGGAACACATAGACCTCTCTTCAGAGAGTTGTGCAATGTTTGTTGTTCTGATCAATGACCAATCACAGAGTGGCACTAGGGTCAAAACTTGTACTGAGCAGAGATCTGCCGAATGGTCTGTTTTTATGTGTAAAACTTGATTTGATCTGCTCACAGCAGTTGTTTTTCAACTTGTTCCTGGGGACCCACTGCTTTGCACATTTTGTATCCCTAATTTACACACGTTTCAGATCATCAGCTTGTTAGAAACAAGCTTCATGAACTCAAATAAGTGTGTCAGATAAGGGAGACACGCAAAGTGTGCAGAGCAGTTGGTCCCAAGACTGAAATCCACTGGTTTAAAGTATACTCTGTTGCATCATAAAGTAATGAAATGACTGCACTGACAAAAAAAATTAAAAACAAACATTACGGCAACATTATTTATTTTAAACTGTGGCAAGAATGAATGAATCAGTATCAAGTATAAGTAGCACAGCTTCATTATTTTGTGCTGATTAGCTTGCAAAAAACAACCATTTCACTGAATTAAAACAATGTAATTTCAGAAACTATATAATCTGACAGTGTCTTAAATGTAGCTTAAAAGGTGATGTTTTTTTTTTACTCTTGGAGAGTTATGTTAAAGTTTCGAGCAAGTTGTAATTAACATGGTGAGAAGAGTCATGCAACTTATTAATAATAAATTCTGTGTTTATGAAATATCCGAGATAAAAAAAAAATGTTAAAATTAAGGCAGTTGAGTCTTCTCTCTTGCTCTGGTCCAGTCCCAGCAAAAGGCCATGAATATAAATCCTCGGTATTACTTCATATCTGCTGCATCGGTCGTAAGTCTTTTGACACCTGAAAAATTAAATAAATAAAAAAATTACAAAAAATAAAATAAAAAAAGGACAAAAAAATTTGACATGTGGCCAGGTATGGTTTCCCATACTAGGAATTTGTGCTCTGTGTTTAACCCATCGAAGTGCTCATCAAGGTTGAACCCACAACCTTCTGGTTACAGGTCCAAGTCACTATCCATTAGGCCATGGTTATGACTTAACAAATATATTGCACTTATACACAAAACTTTCACACAAATATTACATCTAAAAGAAAAGTGTACAACATAATGATATAATAGTGACATTGAATAGTGAATTGTTTAGGAGATGCATCATTTTAATTGCATAGAATTATGTTTTTTTTTTTTTTTGTGCGCAGTCTAGTCTCACCTTAAACTCTGTCCCAGTGCATGCTTTGATGTCATCTGGTGTCAGTCCTTCCCAAATCTCAATGAGAGTTAAACCCTTGTTCTTATCGACATCAAACACCGCCTAGAACAAGTGACAACAAACATCACACTGTCCTTGAAAGGGTGCAAGATATTATGTTTCTCTGCAATAAATTTTACTGACCTTTTCAGTGATTATACGGTCAACACACTGTTTTCCAGTCAGAGGAAGCGTGCACTTCTCTAAGATTTTATGTTTCCCACCCTTCAAATTGTAAAAGGTTACATTTCACACAGAGTAATACGAAATTAAACATAAAACATAATCACTGTAAGTATGAGTGTCAATATTGTACCTTGGCAGAATGTTCCATAGTGATAACTACTTTTGTGGCATCACTAGACACCAGGTCCATTGCACCACCCATGCCCTTAACCATTTTACCCTGAGAAACACATGATACATGTCAAACCAGTCAAGTGAAAACAAAAACATAATGCATGTATATCAGTGATGATACAATAATATTGAGCATGAAACTCATACTGGAATCATCCAGTTGGCCAGATCTCCATACTTAGAAACTTGCATTGCTCCCAGCATGGTCAGGTCAATGTGACCTCTAAAAAAAGATAATAAAAGGTGAAGAAGTTGAAGTGAAAGAAAAATAGGGTGAATAACATCAAAAATGTTACATACAATATACACCAAAATCACAAAAAAAAAACATTTCTCAATTCTCACAATAAAAATTCCATTTCATGTGCAGTTGGATCTATCTTAGTTTAATTATACTTGTCTGAAGTACTTACCCTCTGATCATGGCAAAGGATTCATCGCTGGAGAAATAGGCAGCTCCTGGATAAACTGTTACCGTCTCCTTACCTGAACACACACACAAAAGGTCAAGATCTCAGCTGTAAAGAAGGTTAGAATTATTGAATATTATTTAATGCTATGTTGTGTGCAGTGCATAAATTATGTGTATAATGTGAATGTGTATACTGTGCATAGCAAGTGTATTTGTATTCTGTACACCTTTCATGTTGTATCATATGGCTGCAATGTTGAAGATCTTAACTCACTGCTACACTTGTGTATGTGTCGAGTTGTAACAATTCATTTAACAGAACATATGAAATAGAGAATATATCTGCACCAGCATTGATTAAATCAGGATCCACTTCACTCTCTGTTGGATAGGGACCCTAAAAATATATTAAAACAGGGGATTGGGAAATTGAAAAATGAAAATTCATTAGCCACTTTCGTTTTTTAATAACGCAAACTCACCAGTCCTAAAATTCCATTCTCACTCTGCAAGTGGACGGTGATTTCAGGGCTTATATAATTGCTGGCCAGCATAGGGATACCAATGCCAAGATTTGCTGGGAAGGTTGTCAAGGAATGTGGGAACAGGATTGCTAGAAACTTGTACTTTTCAATATCTATCAGTGTTGATGGTGATATCTGTGGTCAGGCTACTGAAGGATACCATACATCCCATCCTGAAACTCCAGTGCGGCTCGCCGGATGATTCTCTCTCGGGTAATATCTGAGTCCTGAGTGACTTTAGTTTTCTCTTCTTTGCTAGACTGAACCAGCCTTTTCTACAAACAAAAGAAGTCCTGAACATGATCTACACAGTCTTAGAAAGTTAAATACATACAAAATAACCAATATGTTGAGAATAATGAAATAAACTGCTCTAAATGTGAAGACCAGACAAGTTTAATTGTCTTTCTCACCTCAATTCGTTTTTCATAGCTGGCTCCTTTCACTACCCGGTCTACATATATGGAAGGGATGTGAATGTCCTCAGGACCAAAACTTCCAATATCAACAATCTCCTCAACCTGTACACCAAAGTAAGTCATTTTGTGGGACCCCAAACACTATGTTTTAAAATGTCAAAACCACAAAAGCCCACCACAAATTGAAAGGTCACAAACCTCCACTATTGTTACTTTGGCTGCTTTACACATAGGCTGGTTGAAATTACGCGTTGTTTTCCTGTTTAAAAAAAAGATTATGGTCAGCAATTAAATAAAACGTTTAGTAATTACTAGTGGTAATTAGTAGTACTAGTAGTACATGAATACTGATATTCTTTAAGCAAAGAATCGTAGATGGCTACACAGATAAAGTCTGACATCTAGTGGACAATTTAAAGTAAGTAGGATCTTGATTGAAAAATAAAACAATTTAAAAGGCAAATGGTGTTTTAATACATGAACTTCTTGACCTGAAAATAAGATTCCCTGCTTTGTCACATTTCCAGGCCTTTATCAAAGCAAAGTCGCCCCTGATGGCCTTTTCCATGACATAATGTCTGCCATTAAACTCTTGAACCTGGACCAAACAATCAAAAGACAAGAGCTTAGATATATGTATGTAATTTTTTAAAGGTTTTGACAGTGTTATGCCTCACTATACCTCTCTGCTTTGACTTGCAATAGCAACGCTGCCATCTTTGTTGTATTTTATGGGTGATCCACCCTCCTGGATCAAAGTGCCAAACCCAGTGGGAGTAAAAAATGCTGGGATGCCTGCACCGCCAGCCCGTATCCTCTCTGCTAGTGTGCCCTGAGATAGAATCCAATCAGTCAAACAGTAATTTTTACAACCCATGGTTGTAATTTTTAACATGATGTACTTCTGAGTGAAAAATATATTCAGTGTTGAATTTTGAAGATTGTTTGTTACACACAACAAATCTGAATGTATGTATGCTAAAGAAGTACCTAAACAGCTATTTCAGGAACACACCACTTTAAAGAAAAATAAAGGCTAATTTTCGAGCTCCCCTAAGGTAAAACAGTTGACTTTTTTGAATCCATTCAGCTGATCTCCGTGTCTGGCGATAGCACTTTTAGCATAGCTTAGCATAGATCATTGAATCTGATTAGACCAGTAGCATCTGGCTCAAAAATGACCAGAGTTTTGATATTTTTTCTATTTAAAACTTGACTCTTCTATAGTAAGACTGACGTAAAATGAAAAGTTGAGATTTTCTAGGTTAATATAACTAGGAACTATTTTTTAAATAGGAAAAATATTGAAACTCTTTGGTCATTTTTAAACGTGATGCTACTGGTTTAAATCAGATTCAATGAGCTATGCTAAGCTACAGCTAAAAGTGCTTCCGCCAGACCCGGAGATCAGCTGAATGGATTCAAAAACAGTATAACTCAAGTCAATTGTTTAACTCTAGAGGAGTTGGAAAATGAGCCTACGTTAAAAAAAAGTGGCGTGTTCCTTTAAAGTCAAGCAGAAGAAAAGAAAACAGTCAAACTACACATAGAGCATGCAAACTACAATGATCTACCTGAGGAGTAAGCTCTAATTCCAGCTCGCCTGATAGATATTGTCTCTCAAACTCTGCGTTTTCCCCAACGTACGAGGATATCATGCGTTTTATCTGTTTGGTTTTCAGAAGCATTCCCAGGCCAAAGTTATCAACCCTGTCATCAGAAACAATCATGCAGTTAGTTAGTCACACAAGAACTCACATTATACTCTGGTGTTCCTTCAAGCCTTGATTGTTGAGGGCCCCTTCCCTTTTTCCATCTTTCCTGCCCCTTGCCCCCCTTCAGACTATTTCCCAGTATTTTGGGGTCTTTAAGAGACAGGAACCCCTTGTAAACATCCCAGTGAGTTCGTCTACAATTCTCTGGAAACACTGTGTCCCTTCACTTACATGTTGATTAGAAATCTATCTTACCCAGCATTGTTGCTCACGGCTGTTATTTCTCTTACTCCTGTTTTCAACAGGCCACTGATTAAATTCTCCGGGATCCCACACAAACCAAAGCCTGAGACAGAAAGGGGGAAAAATTAGGCACACACACAGGGATACCGCTTGGGGACACATTATGTTCTACAGCAAAGGATATCAGTGCAGGAAATACCACTTAGCTGTATGAATAACTTATCAGATAAGACTGCATCCTAGCTGTGCAGAACTACATGTATAGAGGCCACATCAGTGAGGCACATGTTTTAATATGGCAAAAGTTCCTCCTTATACCTCCGACAAGAAGCATGGAGCCATTAGGAATGTCTCTGAGGGCCTCTGTGGGGTCTGAATAAAAACACGCGCTCCTTGACTGGGAGGTTGAGAAATGAGAGCTGTTGAATTCCTGCAGAGTAATATGACAGGGAGAGCATGGCATACTTTTAGACATAATTAAAGGGAAAATGCTTATTCCCAGCTAATTCTCAAAACTAAGGTACCAGGATATTAAATTCTTTTTCATTCAGAGTTATGTGTTCAGAGTCAGTGATTTCAAAACATTAGCACAAAAATTTTCTTACATAATTTATTTTATTTCTGAAATGTTTTGGACCTTCATCTGAATGTTTATTTTTTTTAATGTTACATTTTTCCCCCAAACATGTTTTCAGAATCTATGCAAAATTATTAAATGATATGTTTCCATAACTTTCACATAACAATAATAATAAAATACAAATTTCAGAGTATGAAAAGGGAATTTCATAACTGGAATGCTTGCGAGACATTTTTCTAACATATATCATACAAATGTTTGTCTTCTTTCATAAAAGAATCTTTACAAACAACAAAGTATTTGGAAGTTACAAGTGAATTATAAAATACCACACATATTTATTTCAATGTTTTGGCCCTTTTAAAAAGAACTGCATTTATAAAAGGAAGAAAATCAATGTGTATTGTGATTGTTTTATCTTGCAGGATGCCAAGATTCATGCGTCACAACAACCTGACAGTGCAATGTGCACACGTGGACTGATATTCTGAGCAAACATCATTGCTATTCAAACAGTAAATCAATTCAACAAGATTTGCTCATTTTAAAGCTTTTTTTTACATTGTTATTTAAAAACCTGTTCCTTTTGTATGTGGAAAGTATGTAACTTTAAAAACCTATTTGTTCGAATGATTGATTTGTATCTGTGATTACTAATTTAAGAACAAAAAATATTTAGAAACAAAGATTAATCAAGGATTGTCATATATTTATTTTAGTCCATTAAAAGCATTACATTTAATACTCGTAAACATTGAATTCAAATGATTTGTCTGAAACCTAAAATAATGCAATTAGGCCTATATTAACAATGTTTTACTTTATGGACCCTGAATGTAGCTGTTACTTACCTTACCATGATGATAAATGCATCCCTGTTGTGTTAATGATATTAGTCTGCCTCTGAGAAGAGTATCTGACCTAGATAGAAATCTCTGAAAAGACATTTTTAAAACAACTTTAACTTTTTACAGGAAAGTAATCACTGTCTACCACAGAACCTGGATCAATCCTGCTCTGTTTTAAAATAGGGCAAAGGGCGGGTTTTCAGGGGGTTCAAGGGAAATTTAAAGAGTACTTTTGTACTGTGTCATTATAGATCAATTCCTCCCCTCTCACCCCACTCCATACTGGCAATACACCCATAGAAGCGAAATAAATTATACAAAATCATGAAGAAAAAAGATACGTATTACAGATATTGCTATTGAAGGTGGAAAAGTATTGCAAATGATTTAGATATGGAATTAAGAATTGGTCGACTAATGTATGTAATGTCGATGTGACTTGCTGTGCAAATTTTCCTCTGCAAAGACAAAGTATGACTAAATATGACAAAGCATTTTTTTTTATCCCATAATTGTAAGGGCTTTGAATGTTGAAGATGTTGGGGATGTTCTGTAAAAGTAAAAAAAACACAAATAAAAAGTTACAAAGTAAAAAAAACTGAATCAACAACCCTCTCAACCCTCAGTGTCCATGAGGTCAGTATCCAGCGTGAGGTCGAGGGAAGAAGTTATAAGAGCTACGAGAGCACACTTAATAAATTTTTACATGCCATACAAAACCACATAGGACCAGGGTTAAAGGTCATTCTCTTCTGAGAAGTCTAACAGCTGTTGAGAAATTTCCAGACCACAATCGGAGTGGAACAGACACTGGACACCACAGACACATGCTTGAGTTAATTACATAAAATATCCTGAGTGTTTTTCATCCTGAGGTTTATAATAGTTTAAGAGTGGATCATGAAATTTTTCTCTAAATGTATATAATTTCTCGAAAATAAGCCAGAATGAGATTTATAATACCTTCTAAATGTTTTCTTCGCCTCTCATTAGGCTGAATACATGAACATAAATATGCTATGACTCATATACATTCACGTTTGTGTATTTAGTCTAATGTTTGGTGTGTAATGTGAGCCTTGGGTACATGATTTTGTAGGCTATATGGTTTCAAACACCTAACTGAAAACCTTGCAATATTCTTTAGCAATTTTATTTTCCACACTAAAATGCCATTGTCAATATTTTTGTATTAGCTGCTGGACATACAAACAAACACATTCACACAAGATCATATTTATTAAAATTTCTGATAGACATTTAAATTTGGGTACAGTTTCTGTAGGTTAATTTTTCTAACATTTAAATGTTAAATCGTTGCTAACAGACCTGTGATAATTAAAAAAAAAAAGGCATCTTATTTTCATGACCATTTTATAGGAATGGCCAAAAGTGTTTTTGTAGACAAAATGGCTTTCACTGTAGTAAAAAGTATAACAACTGATATAAAATAATCTGACAGAAAGCCTTGTGAATTCCCCACTTTGTCCCACAATCTTCTGTTAAACGTTTCTTGTTGAGTCTGAACCGTAATGTTGTACTGCAAGACCCCTCAAACACGTGCCCCACTCCAGTCACGTGTACCTATTCAGCTCTGCATTGTTTATCATATATGTATGCTTCTATATATGGAGAGCAAAGCACCACAAAATCATAGCCATTAACGAGAATGATTCAATGGCTTTTTGAAAACCCAATTACACTGCTCTGAATCTTGAAAATGACTTTAAATATCCGCCGCTTTAGAGAAGAAATTAATCTCAGCTCTAACCGCAAAACTCGATTGCTATGTTCCGCTATATTCTTCTAACAATTTCAGATCAGCACGCAGGCAAACAGTTGTGTACAGACATACATAACACGCGTGCCATTTTTCCTAAAGGCTAGTTGTGGGAAAACACTATGACGCTTGTTAGGGCGGAGTCCCGTGTAGGGTACATTTATTTTTTCGCGTGCGAAACATGCAGTAAACCGATTAAGAGTGTCTTGCTGTATAAGGTTTAGTTACAAGATCCCTACGCAGGGTGCTTCAAGGAAAAGTGGCGCCTTTCTTCGAATGTGCCCTGGAAAAAATAAAAAAACTAGTGCGGATGCTGGAGCCAGTCAGATATCAAGCGGGTAAACTGAGGTCCTGTCACAACCACGTTTTAGACAAATCGGTAGATGAGAAAAGAGGTGATGCCTTTATGATGCATTTTTCTTAAACGTTAACAGAAGATATAAATGTAACCAAAGTGTGCGAGTATCATACGAAGACGTGAAGATTCCCTGAGGAATACCTTCATAGAAGTTAAGGATTTACAACTCTGAGTCAAAATCTTGAAAAAGGTGAGTTCAGTGTAACTTACTCAGATAAACGTGGGATTTATTCTGTTATCTTCCAATTTTG
Organism: Enteromius viviparus; assembly: GCA_032353835.1. NCBI lineage: Eukaryota > Metazoa > Chordata > Actinopteri > Cypriniformes > Cyprinidae > Enteromius > Enteromius viviparus. The sequence continues at coordinate 14,272,863 of JAUCNO010000425.1, forward strand.
AGCACTGGTTGCTTTTGATCGGAAGTCAAAAAGCATGTAAACTTTTTCATTTTAATAATGCATGCATATTTTAAGGCATATCCTGTATTTCCGTTAGGAATAACACTTATTTGTTTACTTTTATCGGTGTTTACGAGTGCACTGTAGGTGCATCATGTCACTGCTGAAAGATTTTCGCGTCACATTGTGGCCAGATGTGGATAATTAGTCTATGTTCAATATGTTTTGGTTAAATATTGCAAGAGTTACTAAATATCAGCATGCATGGCCTCTTCGGCATCGTTACGAGTGTGAGTATACAGTTCTATGAAAAAAGTGCTTCTTGCTGAGTATCGTTGATTTAATGTATTCTGCCTAGTTTGTATATGTTTCTTATGTGGGAAAAACTGTTTCAAAAGAAACCAAGCTTTCAGAGTCAGCAAGCAACACGTGAACTAAAAGCAGGACTGGAATCCTTGTATGACTGGAGTGGAGGGACAGAGCTCTCCACTGCTCCATTTTGAGGGACTCATCCCTACGCTACGCCCCGATCTTTTCGAAGGGTTTACCCTCCAAAGTGAGATATACAAAGGATACATCTTCTGCATCATCTTGCCAATTAAGGAGGCTCTATCACACAATTAAACCTGAAAAAATCGTGGGAGTTGTCCAGCTGTTGAACCCTTCGAAAGCCTCCTGTCCTTTAAAGATGCCAGTTTTGAGCAACGGTTCTTCAGTATGATTGCTCTTACTTAGATTATTATTTTCGGAACACAACGTTCCTCTGCCTTTCGGACAACCTTCAGCTCCATTACGGAATTTCCAATTCACTCACTCCAAGAACACTGACAGAAATCCTGAAATAAACAACAAAGTTTCAACAAACCTGCTTCTTGCTGGAGACACAATTAGACATGAGGTTATTTGCATGAATAAAATACAATACGTTAACTCACTTGTTCCTCGCTCTAGCCTTCAGCGTGGCTACAAATGGAGAAAAGTCCCAGTGGACGGAATATTTAGTGCCATTCTAAATTTATTTGACATGTACAGCTGAAATACTTGTACACAATTTACAATGGCTGTGGGGATTCTTTGATAAACAGTATCTTGTGGTATTGTGGTGTGTACTAGTTGAACTGTCACTTTAAATAATAAAGGTTCACAGACTCATACCATCTCAGACTCCTTTCAGGAAGCTCCATATCAAACACACAGCACTTCTGTTATCAACTTCCTAATTATGTGCTTTGACATTGCAGAACAGGCTGTACCTATTTTATCAAGGACCAAGCCCTTCACCCTCAGCGAGAGTGTGTTATCTCTGTACTGCTGCACTGGGTGTGAAGGCCATTTAAATCTAATAGAGAAGGGTTGTGATCCGCATGCAGCTGAAGTGCAATAGATGGATTTCTGAGAAGATGTGTCCTGAGAAGATGTTTTCCAGAAGCAGATTGGAGCGAGGCCATGGTGCAGTGAGGATATATTTCACAATAACTGGCTAGAGCCTTTGGCTTAAAATGGATGTCAGAGGACTGTGTTTACTGTGATTTCGTAATCCTGTCAGTATCATGGACTGATTGCTTTCTACAATTAAAGAAATGAATTGATTTCCTTGTTTATTCAGATAGAAAGGAAATGGCCTAGTGGAGATTGAAGTGAATTAGAGTAAAGACGCATGAGGATTTACGACTATTAGCTAGTGGTTTAGTTTTTCACTGTGCTGTTGGTTAACTCATTTTATAATGGGCCTTATCTTTTTTTCACAGGGATTATATCATGGAAACCATCCTGCTCGTCTATATCTTGTTGACCTGTGCTGTAGCAACACAAAGTGTGCCACCTACAAGACAAGGTTTGCTGTTTTTTTTAAATATATATATAAATACAATCATGTTTTGCCCTAACCCAACATATTTGTGCAGGCCTTTTGTACGACAGTTTCGACAAGCATCAAGAAAACAGGATGTTTTTTTTTTCAGGAACCCACCCTCTCTTATAGGGTGGGTTTGGGGAGGAAGGGGGGCTATTGTGAAACACTTTAGCTTCATGCAAATACTTAGAGAGTACATAAGAAATAAAATATACCCATAAGTAAAACATAACAACATATTTTAATGACAACTCCAAATGCAGGGTACTAAATCTATAGTTAAAACAATTAAAGAATTAATCAAAAGCCCACAGATAAAATATCAGATCTCTAAATCAAAATATCTAGAACCGAGATTTTCCCTGGCTTTTAAGGTGGAATTAATGAACTGTACTGCACCATTGTATTTCAGCTTTTACTGCCACACTCCCATTCTGAACAATTTCTAAATGCTTTCATTTTAAAGTAAGTACTGTCTTTTGAACGGTTCTGTCCATTATGAGCTCAATCAGATGTGAAGTTTTCTATAATAGGAGATGCAGTAAGTGGTAGGTGGGGGCGTGCGTTTTGCTATATGAAATGAATGGGTTACCTTCATGACATTACACTGCAAGTGCTATTTGAGCTATACGTTAGTTTCTATGGGAACAGAAATGACTGCTCTGATTCATTCCCATCCTTTAACTGGCAGATTATTGATAAAATAAATAAATAAAAAATGCATATAAATTTAGCTACATGGCCAATTAATTGCACAGAAAATGTTAATTTGCAAGGTAATTTGTCATTTTAAAGATTAAAAAGTGGTAAAACATGAGACTACTTGTTTGCAAATGAAGCAGGTCATTTTGTTACGTAACTGAATACTAACACTGATACATCAGTAACCCCAAACAGACACAAACCAAGCTAGCATGTTGTCTCTTAATTATCACTCCTCTGTATTTCCTGTAAAAAAAAAGAAAGGGAGCTACACAATAAGATTTCATAACCAGACCCTACAGAATGTGTGATGCCATTAAATAAAACCTTAATAGTTTTTTACTTTTATTCATTTATATTTAGCTTTTAGTTCAAATCATCAATTAAAGTTTTAGCAGTATTGCTGCCTGAATGCTGTCGGCTCGGAGAGATCCTTTCAGAGAGCTTGCAGGCAGTAATGCTGCACTGCCACTCGAATGCTTCTACATGCGAAAAATGCCAGCACACATTTCCAGGAAAACACAGCTGACAGTTATAGCCCGACTGGGATTTATGTTACATCCTGTTAGTCCAAAGCTGGTTTAAACTGAAGGACATTCACTAAGCTTTTACTCCTTTTCAGAATATTATTCTAGCTGTAAAACATTTAATCATTCTCAGCTATGCTTGAATAACAATTTTAACCTTATTCTTACCATTGATAAATTGTTAATAAAATATGAGGCTGTAGAATATAAAATTCAATTATTGATGTTGCGTGTATATGTCTTTTGGTTTTTCTCTTGGTTTAAATGCAGCAGATGCATTGACACGTTACTATATAGTCTTCAAGGACATTCCTGATATTTTGTTCTGGTTCATTAGAATTCTTGGAAGCATGCCTTAAAGCAAGTATGTTCAATTCCAGCAAGTCTTTAAGTATTTTCTTCACCTCTTTTGCAGGTCAGACTTCAACAACGCCTCACCTGACTGGCTGCTTTTCTCGAGAGCTGATCACTTTCCATTGTCAGTGGGAGACTGGATCCCTCCAGAACCACACGGATCTCGAGAATCCGAGACTTTTCTACATATTAGAAAAGTAATTAATAACACATAACACCATAGAACAAAATGCATTATTGATACATATGATGATGCACAATCATAATTACTATTTGTCAACAAAATTCTTTTCCACCTGCAAGTAAACCCTACTTAACGATCACTTATGTCCCACATGTCTGCAGGGATTCTAAGAAATGGATGGAATGTCCAAGTTACAGTTCTATAAGGAAAAATGAATGCTACTTTGATTCCAGTAACACCATTATATGGTTCCCTTATGTGGTCCAGCTGCGTTCACACTCTCTTGACGTTGTTTATGATGAAATGTCCTTCAACGTGGAGGACATTGGTAAGCCATGTTGAAACACAAACCCTGACACTTTGCCTTTTCTTTTCTGGCATGCTTTCGAGTATGCAGTCCCTTGTAGCAAAACTATTTATAAAATATTTTCACATATTTTTAAATATTTCAGAATACAGTGGGGCAAAAATGTATTTAGTCAGTCACCAATTATGCAAGTTCTCCCACTCAAAAAGATGAGAGAGGCCTGTAATTTTTATCATTGGTATACCTCAACTATGAGTGACAAAATTAAAAAAAAAAAATCCAGAAAATCATGTAGTAGGATTTTTAAAGAATTTATTTCCAAATGATGGTGGAAAATAAGTATTTAGTCAATAACAAAATTCAATCTCAATACTTTGTTATATACCCTCTGTTGGCAATGACAGAGGTCAAACATTTAAAGTAAGTCTTCACAAGGTTTTCAAACACTGTTGCTGTTTTTTTGGCATATTCCTACATGCAGATCTCCTTTAGAGCAGTAATGTTTTGGGGCTGTCGCTGGGCACCAGGGACTTTTAACTCCCTCCAAAGATTTTCTATGGGGTTAAGATCTGGAGACTGCCTAGGTCACTCCAAAACCTTTAAATGCTTCTTACAAAGGAACTCCTTCATTGCCCGGGCAGTGTGTTTGGGATCATTGTCATGCTGAAAGACCCAGCCACGCTTGATCTTCAATGCCCTTGCTGATGGAAGGAGGTTTTCGCTCAGAATCTCACCATACATGGCTCCATTCTTTATTTTGATTACATGGATCAGTCGTCCTAGTCCCTTTGCAAAAAAACAGCCCCAAAGCATCCCTATGCTTCACAGTAGGTGTGGTGTTCTTTGGATGCAACACAGCAAATGTCTTCTCCAAACACGACTACTTGAGTTTTTACCAGAAAGGTCTGTTTTGGTTTCATCTGACCATATGCCATTGTCCCAATCCTCTTCTGGATCATCCAAATGCTCTCTAGCAAACTTTAGACGGGCCTGGACATGTACTGGCTTAAGCAGGGGGACATTTCTGGCACTGCAGGATTTGAGTCTCTGGCAGGGCAGTGTGTTACTGATGGTAGCCTTTGTCCCAGCTCTCTGAAGGTCATTCACTAGGTCCACCGTGTGGTTCTGGGATTTTTAGTTTTTTTGATCATTTTGACCCCACAGGGCCATTTTGTCTCTCATAGTTGAGGTATACCTATGATGAAAATTATAAGCCACTCGTCTTTTTTATACTTTACGAATTGCATGTGCTATTGCCCTACACCTAAACCTACCACTTACAGGAAACTGAGCATTTTTAGATTTTCATTCAGTTTTGAATTATAGGGATGCTGAAAATGTCCTTCATATTATAATACCTTTGTTATACCCATGTCATTATACAAATTTGTGTCCTCATAAACCACATAAACATGCACACATACATACATAGTGCTGTATACTGTAGAACGATGCCCTCTAAAATACTAAGTGTCCCCACCCTTCTTTCAGATAACTTAATCACTTTTTCCATAGCAGTAATGTGCAGAATAGTTTTAAGCATGTATTCATTGGTGTTCTTTTTTTCCCCTCAGTATTTCCAGACCCGCCGGTAAGACTGAACTGGACTCTTTTGAGCATGGGCTCAGATGGTTTAATCTATGATGTGGTTGTGAGTTGGGATCCACCCCCATCTGCTGCAGAGAATGTTAAGACAGGATGGATCTTGCTGGTATACGAGACACAGTACAGAGAAAAGGGTTCAGACCAGTGGAACTCAGTAAGTCTCATGCAACGTTGTGCAATCAGCACCAGCTGATTTCTAATACGCTCCTAATGGGAAACAGTCTTGGAGTCAAATGTTTCTCTGAAGCTTTATTAAAAATGATTTCTAAGAACACTTATGAGTCATTACATTGGATTCATCATGGTGAAGATTATGACCTGGATTTTGCAGCCATAATTAGACCATGTTTGGAGCTCATTATTTTCAAGGTTGGAGCGTTATTATGTGCCTTATCCTTGTTTGTCTCTCTACAGCTGGATACCGGCAAAGACACGCAGGCATACATCTATGCTCTGTGCAGCAACACTGAATACGAAGTCAGAGTCAGGTCAAAAATGAGAGGCTACAACTTTGGTGTCTTCAGTGACTCCATCTTTATACACATTTCAAATAAAGGTCTGATTTAAGATCTACCTGTCTGTAGATTTTGTTAGGAAGTTAACTTAATTTTTCAATGATGTTTTGAATGTCCTGTTTCAATTTCAGAATCAAAAATTCCTATTACAGCTGTGCTGGTCTTTGCTGCTGTTGGTATTGCGATTACTCTGATGATGGTTGTAGTTTCACGTCAACAAAAGTAAGTTTCTGCTCTGTTCTATAACAGCATTAAGGCAAACTGTCAGCATTGTGTATGAATACAATGATTTCTTTACCTCATTAGTTTCCTTGTACCTGTAAAGCTGCTGTATGTTAGTTTTTGCCTCTACTAAAGCATATAAATACCATAATATGTGTGCAGATAGTTAAAAAATATACTTGTTTATTTGAAAAACAATGGTATATTAATTTATCCTTTTTTGAAAATGTGCGTTCAGAGTCAGAATATCTGTCTCTGTTTTGCTCTGTGTAACCCACCCACTGCCAGGTTGCCCAATTGTATTACGGCACCCCGGGTTGCCAGTTGGCGGAAAACACAGCACATTTAATTTCAGTCATGGAACTTGGCAAACAAAACGGGTCAATTCCTGTTGGTGGCAAGTCTGAGGAGGAGGAGGGGCAGGGCAAAAAAAACGCCTCCAATATTTTACATTTTGACTGCAATACCTATTTTACCACTAAGTCAGTCCTACATACACAACCTTTAATGTTCTACCTCAATGCAGGATATATTAGTGCTTTCCAATGATTAAAATTAAATAATTTTCATAATTTTTCAACCCACAATGAAAATTTTGTCACTTACCCCCATGCGGTTCCAAACCCGTAAAAGTTTTGCTTGTCTTTGGAACACAATTTAGTATATTTTGGGATGCTTGCGACTGTCCCATTGACTGCCAAGTAACACTGTCAAGGCCCAGAAAAATATCTCAGCTGACACAAAACGGCATACTCTATTTACGTCAAGCTGATACTTTCCAAAATGGCACTACAGTGATGTGCAGGAGACACAGAGGAGATGAATTGTTGAAAAAAATCATTATTTTGTTTTCTTTCAACACAAAAAGTAATCTTGACGCTTGATAGTGCTACGGTTGAACCAGTATTGGCAGATGGAGCATTCTGATGATGACTTTTATACTTTTCTGGACCATGGCAATTTTAATTCACTTGGCAGTCAACGGGAGTCACAAGTCTCCTGGTTTTCATCCAAAATATCTTATATACTTATAATATTGTGTTCCAAAGATGAACAAAGCTTTTACAGGTTTAGAATAACATGGAGGTAGATGATTAATTTTTTTTTTTTTTATTTTGGGGTGGAGTGGTTTAATTGTGATTATTGGCATCCAAAACAAAAGTTTTTGTTTACATAATAAATGTGTACAGTTTATATTTATTATATATATATAAATACTCACACACCAAACATACAGTTTATATTTTTGACACAGTAAACAAAAACATTTATTTTGGATGTGATTTTAACAGCACTAGTTATAACTTAAACTTCATTGTGGCTTGTTGTAGGTTAATGGTGATTTTCCTGCCGCCAGTCCCTGGACCAAAAATAAAAGGAATTGACCCTGTGCTTTTACAGGTATTTGACTTCACATAATTTTTTGTAGAACTTTGAGGGTGTTTTCCTACAAATTAAAGCTTTTATTTTTAATTTGTTTCTTTACAGAAGGGTCAGCTGACTGAATTCACGTCAATCTTAGGCACCCACCCTGGCTTGCGGCCAGAACTATACAGCAACGATCAATGGGTAGAGTTCATAGAGGTTGACATCGACGAGCCACATGAGAGCCAGGAGGAGCTCCTTATTGCTGATTCTCCAGTCTCTGACTCTCCTCAAATGTCCAGTAGTTTCAGGGATGATGACTCGGGTCGGGCTAGCTGCTGTGATCCGGATTTATCAGATCACGATCAAACGGATCTACATCACGCTTCAACCAGCAGCCATGATGGTTTCCACCCATTGTCACATGCACAGTCTGGGTCACCGCGAACTGCAGCCTTCTCTCCACAAGATGCTTCTTGGTCAAACAGTCTTTACTCACAGGTTAGGGACATCACTCATCATGGTGAAGTTGTACTTTCTCCTGAAGAGCAAGAAACAATGGCCCTGAAGGATAAAAACCACAATAAAGGGAAAGAAATCCAACAGTTGGTGGTGATACCAGACGAAAGAGGCTACACCTCTGAGTTTGTTGCCAGCACAATAAGCGCCCACCACAATAAACCAAACCCATCGACAGATCAATTACAAAGTCAAGAACAACACGGTGCATTCAGAGACCTTAAAAACCTGAGCACTGAGACACTTACGTCCCCTCAGTCTACTGCATTTCCCATCCTTGCAAAGCCTACCAGTCCAGAGTACACCATGGTAGATGGCGTGGACTGGAAAAACAGTCTCCTGCTAAAACCAAATACACCAGCCGCCCAACAGAAGGCAGCAGTGAAGACTTTGCCCACTACTGAAGGGTACTTGACTCCTGACCTACTCGGCAAAATTACACCTTAGCTAAAAGTGGAGTACGCTTGCTCTTTGTGAGATATCTGACAAGGTTATCCAACATCAAACAAGATGTGTGATCCATGAGAAGGAAATTTTGAAACAAACAAGTTGTCAAGCGTTCTCCAGTGGAATGCATGTCATGAAACAGATCTATTGGCAAACTAATAAATGGCTGTATTAGGCCTGGAGCTTTTCCTGTATTCTCCTAATTTGGAGGGTTAACAGCTTCAGGGTTTAGTTTGAGCAGATATGAAGCAGGATATTAACCGGCTGTTTACTGTCATAAAAAGATAACAACTGATATGTTATGCTTTCATATAACGGCTACATTTCTACAGTATATTACAGCTCCAGGTTTTTTGGGCTTAAGTATTGTTTTCAGCGAACTAACTACGTGTCTGTGTCAGCTGTTTAAGTGCCTTTAGAATGTATTTCAACTTCAGTGTTACAAATAGTTTAAGTGAAACTATAGTTTATGAACTGTTACTTGTGTTCAGTGCCAATTTTTCTTCTACAAAAGACCAGGTCAATTTTTACAAGCTTTGTTATAGTTTTTTTCCCCCCTGCAGGGTTGTCTACATTACAAAGCTTTAGCCTTGGTTCAGTATTGTTTATCTGTGCATGATGAATGTTCCTAAGCTATAATGTGTACAGCAAATACGAGGTATCTCTGAATAAATGGCAGCAATGAACTCAGAAATACTGGTTTTGCACTCTGTCACCTGCCACTCCCGTTATAACACCACCAGGGGTCACGTGATTGATATTTCGAAGAAATGATCAGCAAGGACTTTCCAACTAACATTACTGGTTTTCCACGTGCTCCTATTCAGAGTTGCTGACTTTGGAGAAAAAAAAACATACCGTGAATATATGTTGAGAAAGTAGTTTAGCATACATTGTTTATTATATTTAGCTTAAGAGCGAGGAAGCGTCAGATATTTATAATTTGTTGTCTAGTTTACGTTAGACTAACGCGTTAGACAAGATGAAAAAGCTCACTGCCGTCGACTTGACAAAACTTGTCAAGGATTTTATCCAAGTGGAGCATGTAAGTGCTTTAAATGTATATTCAAGAGATTAAAAGAGCCTTGCGAGGAGCGTGGTGTTAGAAATGCTCGGTGAGTTTGTTCTGAGGTAACGTTAACGTTAACGTTAATTAAAGAATTTATGATTCAGAAAATTGCGGAGATGAAAGGGGAAAATAATACTCTTGAAATACAGCTGGACGAGACTAGCAGACTTCTAAAAGTCGCACAGAACAAGGAGAAACAGTTAATTGAAGGTAAGACAATTATGAGGTTAAAAAAAAGTTACCACAAAAAATGGTTTAGGTTAATCTCGGCTGCCATCTAGCGGTGTATTTGAAGCAAATTTTAAAGGTTTACAATTAGTTTTTCTATTCCCACTTGCCGTGTACAGTATCATGCTGTTTCAACGTGACTCTATTTTCTTCACAGAGCGAGATGGGCTTTTGGAAACTGTCAAAGGTCTGCAACAAACCTTACATCAACAGTGCGACCTCAGAGGTAGACAAATTATTAACTCGAACTGTTCGCTTCATATAATTTATTTCCCCGTCCAAATACAAATAGGCTATTCACAATTCTATCTAGTTGAAAATGGAAGGCTGAAAAATGCAGCTCTTCTGATGAAGAAAGAAAACGAAGCTCAATTAAAGGTTGGTTATTGATTGGTTTAATGCACTGACGTCAGATGTTTCTCTTGTGCTCCTGTTCTTTTGGGCCACTATTGCCTCTTCAAAATGTCAATTTTCCTTTTACATTCAGTTCCTTCTCCATCCAAATGCAGCCACAGGACCTCTGCTCTTCCACTTCCGTACAAACCCCCGAAAAGCACCAAATATCTGATTTAGATGAGCTGAAAATGTATTCAAAATGTGTAATTGAAAACTTTTTAAGAATGTCAACAAGTCATGAACTCGTGTTACTTTATAAGTAATGAATGAAGAATGAAAGTAAAATCATGACGTAATGATACATTAACAACTCATGAATTCATGACGTGACAGCTGCAGGTGCCATTAAAAAACTAAGCACTTAGTACATGATAATTATTGTACTATTAAAGCGTTACCAAATATATTGCTGATGGCTCAACTCTGCCCCTGTGTGGTTGTAGGAAAGCAAAACTCAGCTTCAGAGGATGGCAGCTGAAATGAAATCCCTACAAGATCAACACCAGAGGGAGTTAGAAGACTGTGATAAAGAAACAAAAAGGAAATGTGAGGGAGAATCACAACACTTTTTTGTGCCACCCTTATCAACAGGAATAAAACATTGTTGCACCTTTTTAAATGATTTTGCAGTATTACACAGTCAACATTACCATATTGTTTTTCAAAGTGGATGCTAAAGAAACTGACCTGAAAGTGTCTCATGAGAGACATGAATGTGCTTTGGAGGAGTTGAGAAGGCAGATGAGAGAGAAGGAGAAAGAAATGCAAAGCCAAATCATTAAACTTCAAATGGAGGTAGAAATTAATTTGGGAACCTAGTTGTTTTGTACATAGATTTAAATTGAATAACTTTTAATGCACTTAATGTTAGGTAAAACACTTCATATTTGTTTTATATTTTACGGGCTGTGTTTTCCTTTGCAGTTTGGTGCCAAGCTTGCAAGAGCCCAGAGCATGTCCACAAAGAGTCAGCCGCAGACACAAGCATCTGCTCCTCATCCACAGAATATCTTTAAAAGAGTGAGTCATACAGCAGCATTCATTCATCATGGCTTTGAAGCAAGCAAGGTTTCTGCTCACACCTTTAATTCTTTCTCTATATCGAATCATTCTGTTTGTGTCTCCAGAAGCTGCAGTTCATTCAGGAGGAGAAAAACAAAGAGATTGAGGCTCTGCGTCAGAGGGTGAGAGAGCTGGAACAACAGAGCCTTCACGGATTCATGGACTCTCGTCTGAAGAGGAGGAAAAACTGAGACTTAATTTGGTCTGATGTGTGAGGGCCTTTGACAGTTGTATTTATTTCCCTCATAATATGTACTAAATATTTTTCAATTAAGTTCTTTTGTGTTCTTAATTTCAGTGTACGTGTTTATTGCCTTTCCTCCATAATAAATGGACATTTCTGAACATACAGGCTGTGAAGACTGCTATATGAGAGGTCATTCAGAGGGGAAGATTATAGGACAGGTGACGTGGACTTCCAGGAGATTACAGCTCAAGTGCTCTTTGCATTGGTTAGGGACACCTGTAAACACAACCACTGTTTTCCAGATAAAGCTTGTAATCTCATCAATAGAGACGGTTGTAAATTCGGTGGCTTCTTCAGGAACACCCACATGCACATGTTTACAATACACTCTCATGACATCAAATACTAGGAAAATGCTGGTTCATTTCAGAGAATCGGAGTATTGAAATTAATTACTGTTAGAGTACTGTTTTAATCAATCAGCAGCAGTTACAAAAATGTATTTTAAATAATTTATTCCTTGCAGACTTTATTGCATGCAATAATAATAATATATAATTTAGTAAAATATAGTTTTATTTAGGCTGTCAAACAATTAATTGGTAAATTGCGTCCAAAATAAAAGTTTTTGTTTACATAGTAAACATGCAATTAATCTTGAATTAAATTCAAATTAAATTTAAATTAAAGCTTCAATAAAAACTAGCGCTGTGAAATGATTATTTGTTTTTTTTGAAGCTTTAATTTTTTCAGTTTTCATTTAATTTTAGTCACATTGCTTTGTGTGCTTTGGTCATTTTTTCTTTATTTTAATACTTATTAGAAAAAAAAAGAAATTAACTCGTAACTAAGTGTTACCAAATTTTATAGATTTTTAAAAAATCTAATATTAATAAAAAATTTTATCAGCTACCAAAAATGTTTTTTACTAGTTTTACTACTCTGTGGAAGGGAATATAAACAGATATTATACATCAAAGAAAACCTCTACTTGCATGTTTCTTGACATCAGGAACAGCACACATGCTCTCCAGAATGAGATTGTAATGTAAAGCTTTATCAATCACATTGAAACGCTGACGGACTAGCAATAATCATATCAGCCAAACCCCTTTATGTGTTAAGGAGGTCCTGCAGTAATCTCATTAGTAAAGCTGTTACATAACGTCTGATCCTACGCTGTATAGTCAGAGATCAGCCTCATTAAGATCACTGACAATCACGCCTCAAAGGTCTTTTGACCCCCTGTATGACTGTATCCCACCAGATCAAACATGACAATTTCTCCCACGAGTGCTTCAAAAGAGTCAGAGGTGCACATGTTTGCTGGTGATTCACCCTCCTTTGGTTGCGGTTCTTGGCTTTTGTTCATCACAGGCATCGTCTAGGACAGCAGGGAGGATTAAGGTAACTCTAAATAAAGCTGGCAGATTAGGAAACATGATACTAGCATGTTCTCTTTCACTCTGGCAAAGTCGTGGATGGAGAGAGCTGAAGACTTCCCTGGAGACAGGAAGACTATCCAGGAGAAACCACATCAATGCTTTTCATTCCTGCAGTTGAGCTCAACTGAATGCCAGTCATATGTGACCTTAGCAAGAACCTAAGTAACTCTTTTTTAAATTGTAAAAGAAGGTAATTAATATCGCTCAGTCTTTACAACATTGTTAAAACTTAAAAATATAACCATGTGGAGATATTCGTTGACTTCTAATCCGATAAAAAAGAACAGCAGCCATGCATTGGTCTACTACAAGCGAACAGCGGTAAGATCATTTAATTTACATATGCTTATGTTATGATATTGATAGATTTAGAATTAAAGTTCAATTGACATGCTTGTAAACGTTTACAAAACACAGTGTAATTTAAATGATTAATAAGTGTATGTAAAACTTTACTAATAATGAAATGTAATTATATGTTTACGCCAGCTAATAATGTTCATTAAAGAATATATGCATTTACAGATATGTTGCGTAGTATGATTTTATAGTTGACCAAAAAAAAACGTGTCTGTCATTATCTACTAACCGTCAAGTTGTTTCAACATTGTATGAGTTTTCTTCTGTTGAACACAAATGCCTGTGTCCATAGACTTGCATGACAACTATTGCTGATGACAGAATTTACATTGTTTGGGGGTGAATTCCCCTTTATTTTTGAGTTCAAGTTTAAGAATAGCAGATATTTTCACGGTTATCGACATGCAATGCATATGCTGTATATTCATTTCTATGTATGCGAATATTGTGAGTTGTAATTATTATTTATCTGTTTTTCAGCCTTAAGCAGCTGCAAGATGCCTGCAAGGGCAAGTCAGATGTTACCACAGGTGCATCGGCACAACATTTACACTCTGACGGACAGCTCAGAATGTGGGTCAGAGACGGAAGAGGATGCAGACCCTTCCAAACGCCTGACACCCCTGGAGAAGTTAACTCTGGAAATGTGCAATGATGAAGATACCGTAAAAGAACTGACGGTGGGAAGAAGGGTGGGATTCTATAAAGTCCGTGGTCAGATCGGCTGTGGGAACTTTTCGAAGGTCAAACTGGCCGTCCATGCCCTCACCAAAGGTAGTGGAGATTTAGCATAATCTAACTAGTTTTGATTAAACACTTGAGTTCTTGAGTCTAGGTTAGAATTAAGAGAGTTACAGGATTAATGTGTAATGACTTCATCCTGATTTTACTTCACATGCATGTCCTGCAGACAAGGTTGCCATTAAGATCATGGATAAGATGAGGCTCGATCTGCAGACTCAGCGGATGCTCTCCAGGGAGATCTCAAACATGGAGAGCTTGTATCACCCAAACTTATTGCAACTCTATGAGGTGCTAGAGACGCCAAGCCGGTTGTATTTGGTTCTGGAGTTTGCTGGAGGGGGAGACCTCCACACCAGAATCAGCTCAGGAGGAAAAATCTCTGACCAAGAGAGCAAGATTGTATTCGCCCAAATCCTGTCAGCAGTCAAATACATGGTTAGACCTTCTATATTGACAATATATCACTTAAAAATATCTAGATTGTAGAAAACCCACTAATAGTAAGTCGTAGTAGGTACACTAAAATTGTAAAATGCGTCAATGACATGATGCTCGTTTTAACCAGAAATATTCATTAAAAACATGTAAAAATACAGTGCATTGTTTGGATACACCTCTTTCATGAGCAGCACATTTCTGCAGGAAATTATTTAAATTACAAAAGAAAAAAAAGAACACTTTTTAAAAAACAGATGGTTTATATATTAAAAATATGGTATAAAAGCTTTTGCAAACCATATAAAGCCAACAAAAACAACATGCAAAAAAGAATTAGATTTTAGATTTTTAACAGATTTTTGACATTTTTGTATGAATAAAGCTCTGGAAAAAAATAACAGACCACTGCAGAAAAATCAGTTTCTTTTGGGTTTTATTCTTTAAACTGTCTATCTCACCAATACACCACCAATACAAAACAATTCACACTTGTTTCGTTATTTGTGAACTGCCGTCTGTGAAATATTAAGGATAAAAGGAACTTGACGCTCACTGAATCCTTGTGCCAGTAAAGCTAGGATTTTTTCTTGATTTAAAACCTTTCTTTTCACTGGTTTTGGCATGTTTACAGTTTATTTTTACATTTCTAATTATTTTTGAAAGACTTCTAGCATTTTTTACCATCCAACTGGTCACACTGCAAGAGGATAGTGTTGATAGCAGTGCTTTTTATACATTTCCTGTTAAATACAACTGGACTCAGGTGCTCACCAAATAAGTACCTCAATAAACAGAATGAAGTATGTTTGTGTAGAAATTTCACAGAGACTGGCATGAAATGCTTGTCATACTCAGAGAGATACTGATTTAAGAGTAAATTGCAGTGGTCTCTTGTTTTTTTCCAGAGCTGTATGTCGATAACAATGTTGAATTGATGACATTTTCTTGAATTGCTATATCTGTGTTCATTTCAGCATGAGAACAACATCATCCATCGAGATCTGAAGGCTGAAAATGTACTTTACACAAGCAACTCCTGCATAAAAGTGGCTGATTTTGGCTTCAGCAAGAGGGTCAACAATCGCAACCAAGCCCTAGACACCTTTTGCGGTTCTCCTCCTTATGCAGCTCCAGAACTCTTCAAAGATGAGTCTTACATGGGGCCACCTGTAGATGTGTGGGCAATGGGCATCCTACTTTTTTTCATGGTGACTGGCACATTGCCTTTCCGCGCTGACACTGTGGCCAAGTTGCGCCAAAGCGTGCTGGAGGGTGCCTACGTCCTGCCAACTTGGGTTTCAGCTCCATGTCAGCGGCTGATCAGAGGGCTCTTGAAGCCAGAGCCTTTGGAGCGATGCGCGCTGGACCAGATGCTGGGCTGTGAGTGGCTTCTGCCAGTGGAACTCTTCCGGCCAGTTCCTCCCTTATACCAGCTCAACCCTGTCCATCTAATAGAGGCCAGCCCAGCGGAGTTAGACAGAGACCAGCAAGAGGTAAAAGGTATCCTGGAGAAACTGGGAGTCACTCCGGAACATATTCTCAATAACCAAGGAAAGCGCATTCGCAGTCCTATTACAGGAGTTTACCGCATACTACTGCACAGAGTCAAAAGAAACAATGGAGCCGAGTCTGCGCCTATAATCAGTGGAGTCGTCAAAGATCCTAAAAGAGACAGTCTACGTGCCTATAGGAACCTAAGGCACTCCTCAAAACTGTGTGTGCTTTCTTAAAGACATAGTTCCTCCCTTTTATTCAGTCTTTATGTCGGTACTTATGAAAGTCAGTAGGGTCCAAAACAATACTGGACCACATTGACTTTCATTGTATGTGTGCAAAATAACACTGCAACATTTTCAAAATGTCTACTATTTGTGTTTACAGAATAAAGACAGCAAGAGTTTAAATAAAGGGTGAATAAAGTTTTTGTTATTGGGCAAACAAATCAGCCTAATACTATTAGAGTTGTGGCATTTTGCTGTTAATAAATCAATGAGACCCTATATACTAATTCTTATTAAACGTACATTTAAAATAGTTTCAATTATTTTCAGTATCTACTTGCACAAGAAATTTTACTTTATTATCAGTGGCTTAACTTGTATGTAATATGTCTGTATTTCAAGCCGCCAGCTTTTTAATTTTTTTGCAAATAAAAATGTATCCGTTTTTACTGCTCTTCTCTAATTTAGTTGTAGAAACTTTTACTAAATAGTCCTACATGTTCAGTTTACAGGCTCTCCGTGCTTTCACTGAAGCCCCTCTCTCGACGCTGAGAGCTGCAGCAATCCGTGCAGAAGCCACGGGCGGTTTGTAAACAATACAGCAACTGACAGGGAGCCATACGAGGGCCAGCCCAACACTCACCGCCTTCACCTCCCATCTGCGCTGCTTGGCAGATGGAGTAGCGTCGTGGCTCAAACATCTGCCGAGGTAACAATGAGTTCCTTGTGCTGGTGCCCCCAATTTAACGGGACAACGGGATACTATTGTGCTGTAGCTATACACATGCAGATCAGCAGCGCCTGCAGATGGCAGCTGACACTGTACGCTGCCCCCAATCCAGAGTTACTTTAGGAAGGGCTATTGTTTACTATAGATGTCATTTTATGTTTAGAGAATAAAAATGAGGCTGAGGGATACGAATGTAGCGAGTTCAAGATATATGGCCACTGCTTTTAATACACTTCTCGAGTGTTGTGTCGCTAGGAAATTGATGCACTTTGCAATGACGTATCAGCTCAACAAGTACAAGATATAAAACGACACAACTTACTGTACATCGATCCCCCAGCGTCATATATACTGTATACCATCTATGGCGTGTGATTGTGTTAAGAATGCAAAGTGTTTTTGACATCTGCTGAATAGTGAACTCATGACACAGTTGTTCATTTTAATACATTTATTGTTTTATGCATTATTGCTTCATTTCTACAATGCAAAAGTCGTAACAACATTTAAATATTTACTTACATTTCATATCAAATATTTCTAAAGTGAAACCTTTAGAGATTTTTAAGTTAGTTTTTTTTCTTTTATGTCATTTTAATATTTCTAAAGTGAAACCTTTAGAGAATAAGACAATTCTGGAAAGTGGAAAGCACATTGCCCACAATAAGGTACGTTATATTGTGCAGCAATTACATTTTTAAAAACGTCCTAGATGTTAAAAGTCCATTTTTAAAAACGTTGCTTCG
>JAUCNO010000425.1:14290687-14305705 GCA_032353835.1 Enteromius viviparus
GGGGGGATCTATAGTTATTAAAATATTACATCTGAATGATTTTTCATATTTTAATACTGTCTCACATAAACAGCATGTCAAATAAGTTAGAAATCTTTGGGGGTGCTTTTATTCAGTACTGAAGCACCCCCAAAAATGGGCTAAAATTGCCCCTGACATAGAACAAGAGCATATTTCCCTAGTAATTTTAAAAAGCTTACTTATAGATACACCAAACATACGATTTAATAGAATAGGTACCTGTTAAGTTTTTTTTAATTAATCCATTATAAATTATTTGGATGTCTGTTTGCTACCCCCTTATTACCCAAACATAACCTATTGTTCCCTTATACTTACCGTAGGTACAATATAAATACGAAACATTCACCGTAACTTTAGTTTACTTACGCAGTTCTTTTCAGGTTGTACGTCTATCCTCCACGACGCCATCTTGGCCCCCCCAGCAGCCGCTTAGTTCGCTTATGCCTTGGGCCGGCTCTGACGTTGGTACAATATAAATACGAAACATTCACCATAACTTTAGTTTACTTGCGCAGTTCTTTGCAGGTTGTATAGCTGGTTGTTATCCCCTTATTACCCAAACATAACACATTGTTCCCTTATACCTACATGTACGTTCTTTATAGGTACACTGTAATTACAGAAACATACACCGTAATTTCACTTACGTAGTTCTTTGCGGGTTGTAATCTAAAGCGTTACCCATTTTTGTTTATGTAGAAGCATTCATATCATTTAGAATATTTATTTTATTCAATATTTATATTATTTGTGTTTATTTTAAAGGTGTATACAAGTAAACAACTTGATAAAATACATATTCATTTATACTGTATTTGAAGTATTATTTTTAATGAATTCTCCCTCTTGCTCTTTTAAAAGTCCTGCAATACAGTGATAAAACCCAACTAGTATCACAAAACAAATAAACACATAGGCATATTTATTCTCTCACTCACTCATTTTAAAGTGGATCCGTTTAACTCTCCCAGCAGACATCACAAGCTGACCCAGTTAAAAATGTGTGTGTGTGAGATACCTGGAGAGAAGCGAAATATCTAGAGCTCTGCTTCAGCCAATTAACATAAATGAGGTTTATGCTGAATTCTGTTTTTATTTTTGCATTTCCTTTTATATCGTTTATTTTTTAGCGCAGTATTTTTTGTGCATCATGCGGTTAATTTAAAAAGAGAATATTCAGTGGGAAATAACAGAGGCTGGGAATTTGCTTTGATATTAATGACTAATATTATTTTCTGCTGCTTGCACAGTCATAGTTACAGCATAAGAAAAATGCTGTTTAATATAGTTTGCACTTTTTAAAGTAGGGTATATTATTACAAAATACATGAAGAGCACATAAACAAGACATAATACAAAACAATATTTTACATGAACAATATGTAATGTTTAGTTCATAACGATTCAGCATTTCTTATGGTGTATCTTATGGATATTTTACTTGCAGCCAATCGCGTTGTGTTCCAGTGTTTTAGCATGCGTTCCAGAGTCGCCCCCGGGGTATTCTGGGATGTCAGGCTGGAGGGTTTTCTGGCTCAGAGCGTCTCCAGAAGCGTCCAGGAGAGAGCTGGAATGAACCCAGTGAACAGAACCATAGACACGAGTGAAATATTGGAACTGAGCGCTTGTGGCATGTTTCATGCAGAATATAACGGGTGTTTCTTCATCGTCACTTTTTGGTCCTTGTAGACTTAATAAACTAAAAACACCACTTTTTCATCACAATCCATATATATTTGATGGAAATGTTACTATTACTATAGCTATAGGTTTTTCTGCGTGATGAATATAAACATTTAAATAACATTTTAAACATTTATAATAATTTACAGCTCAATCTATATGTAGAGATATATTTATTTTGATATAAAAAACATGAAGAATTGGAAAAAAAATTACATTCTGTACAATTTAAAGTTAAATAATTCTATCAAAGGCACTTGGAGAGCTTCAACCCATGTTCTTTACTAAGAAACCCCTCTTTTTATTATACTGTCTATAGAATACAGATAATAATAATTTAAACAACAATGATTCTAAATATTCATAGATATATTATTTTTGCATCGTCTCTACTTAAAAAGCGATATTTTGAATTTGGACGGCAGTAAAGTTACCCATTTAAGCTAAAAATAAAGGATAACTGATGGTCATTGCATTTCCAAACAAACAATAAACTATGCACGATGACCAAAATGATCAAGACAATATTTATGTTATCAATATTGTATATATATATATTTTTTTATTTAATATAATATTATATTATATTATATTATATTATTTTAAATATATATATATATATAAGTATAATTTTTATTTATTTATTTATTTGTTTATTTATTTATTTAATCATTGCAATGGCAAAAATAAACCAATTTACCTGAACTCATCCAGTATTTTGTATTACCCAAATTTAAACCATCTTATTTATAATTTCAAGAATTTTTAGAACATTTAGCATCTGTATATAAGCATCCTAATGACTAAATCAGGATAGAAAAGTCATTTTGAACAGAAAAGGTTAAGAGGTAACACACTTTCATAGCGATGAATGTGAGAGCAATTATACAGACCTTTCCTTTGCCTGACAGACACACACACACACACACACACACACACACACACAGTTTCATACTGTCACACTCTTCCTCCACTCTGTGCTGCGTGAGAGAGAGAGAGAGCAGAACTAAATGCTTGCTCTGCTGTGCCCTGCAGTCTTTAATTGGCTTCTCCAGCCTGTCAGAGGAGGAAAGGAGAATAGAGAGAATAAAAGAGAACAAGAGAACCACCTTACAGAGGAAAAAAAAACCTGAGAGAAAGAGACTAAGACAAATTGCAGGCAGTTTATATAAATGCATTCGGTGTGTGTATGTATGCATGTGTGTGTGTCACCTTTTAAGTAGCCACTATAAAAGATTAAATCCTTAGAGAACAAAAGAAATATTATTTCACTCTAAAGGTGAATGCACATACAAAATATAATGGCAACGAAATGATAAACATAGGTGTATGTTTACGCAATTACACATTGCTTTGAAACATCAGATCAGATCAGATCCAACTGTAAAACTAACTGTTGTATAATCATAATCAAATCTCTAAAGGTATATAAACAGCTCTGCTCCTAATTTGTCTGTTTTTCTCTTTATTTAGATTCACAGGGGATATTTGAGTCTCGACCCCTTTCAACATCCCTGTGCACATGTGAGCTTGAAAACCACAGATATGTCTGCTGAGGAAAAGATCGAGCGTCAAGGAGGGTGGCACAGTGTATACTGCCAGGTAACAAAAAAATTATCCTGTTAAAATGAACAAAGCTATTTAGATGACTTTATAATAGGAGTATGTATGCATTGTAGATTGTGTATAAGGGGGTCACAAACTGCCTTTTATATTACAGAATGTGGTACTGTTCTCTGAGGTCTCCCTAATGTTAGCAAGATTTATACATCAAAAACATAATGTATGACTAGGCTTTTTCCTGTCTTGTTTTTAACCCCCTCATCAGAACTCTGTTAGAATAGGGAATTTATTATGTTTGACAGTACATCCTTCATGGATAAATGCATATCAAATGATCTGTTTGAACAGACAAAAAATATTATTAAAAAAAAATGTAATGTAAGTGATTGCAAACAATTTATTTCAGCTACATTTAAATAAAAAAATGTTGATAATCAACTAAATTTGTTTATTTAAATGTAACAAAAATAAATTGACTGCAACCACTTTATAAAATGCTGTAAATTCAAATCTAAATCTATAAATCAGTATCTTTTATAGTTTGGTTTCTTCGAAGGCCTTCTTAGGCCTCTTATTATTTATACTACATATGCAAATCGGTGGGCGGGGCTTAACAGGCAGTGATGTAGAAACAGGTGTAGGTCACTAAAAAGTTAATTTTGAGCCCTGCAACTGCTAAAGTGTGATGCTGATGACATTTTTTCTCTTTTATTAACGTGCGATGTATTGTACGAGTCAGTAGTACCGTCAAATCAATGCTACATTAGTGCTAAAAAATGTCATTCAAACAGATAGGCACGCATAATTGTGCAATTATTTAATTAACAATTGTTCCAAACCAATTAGGCAACAGAAACAAACATAATAACAAAAGGTGTCGAGAGTGTGTTGTAATTTGAATGCATGCATATGTTTAACTCAGTGCATCTTAAACCACAGGACAAACAACATTATTATAAACTACTCTAAACAGTACCATCATGGCAAAAAACAGAGCGTTGTCTCAGTCAGCGTCATGAACCTCTCGTGGTACAGCCACGGTTACTCCCCCCTCGGGATCAATTCCTATCCTTCCTCTGCCATGTTTCCAAAAAGTGTTCACCCAAGCATGTCACGCGTCCGGTGCATTTGTATTTCCGATTTGTGCTTAAGCGTCAGAAATGCTTGGGAAATGTAACGTTAGCTTGTGTGGACACTACTGCGCTACTTGATCAATAAAATAGCTTCACTACTGAACAGCTATTTGATTGTGAAAGTAGTGGCGCTACCAACACGCTACTGAGAAATGTAGTTAAACTAGTAGCGTCACTACTGCCCATCACTGCCCAACACCTACAAAGTCACAAGTGAGCGACGTGACCAAACTAGTCGCGCACTTGTCGTGCAGGCCGTGCTGTTGATTACAACTGGAGCGTTGTGAGCGCGAATCTGAGAAAGTAAGTGGGTAAATTATCAGCAGGGAGACAAACAAGAGAGATGTAATGAGTCTAAATATAAACCATGAGACGAATAAGCGCACACTTGCTGCTGCTGCTGCAAAACGTCTCTCGTCAACGTCTCCCATGAGCAACATGATGACACAACGGGAACGATGTGAAATAAAACGCTCTCGTTCTCTCTTCCATCGTTTCCTCTTCCTCTTTTTCCCTCCAGTAGCCATACTGGTGTTATTGATCGTAATCTGTCCATGTGTTTTGTGAGGTCTCTCTTGTTTTTTTAACTCTTACTGTAAATATACTTTGACTCAGCTCCTAATTTGTTCCCTGGAGATGTTTGTGTAGCTTCCCTTCTTGCTGCTGTTGCTAGTCAGTGTGAGAGGTGTGTTTTTCCAATGGTTTATGAGACTAGCGCTGTAAGTTTAACAGCAAAACTCTGTGTGAGATCTTAATGACTACAGAGCACACATAGAGAGACAGAGCCGCTCTCTCTGACATACATCCCGCCGGCTAAAGGATTCTTTAATTGCATTAGGAAACAGATACTGTGGGGAACAGACGAGGTGTAGTTCATCTCTGCAATATTTCTTATAAATAGCAACTTAATGATGCATCAAACACTAATGCTACCTAGTTTCGGAGCTCAGGGGTTCACTAAACACTATACTTAATGTGTTTTAAATGTTTTCTGTCATTCTAAAGTTTGGGGTCAGTAAATATATTTAGAATGTTTTAAGATATTTACGTTCTAAAGTAAAGACTTTTCTTTTAAACTTTCTATTCATCTGTAACAAAAAAATATCAGTTTCCACAAAAATTTTAAGCAACACAACTTTTTCAACATTGATAATAATCAGAAATGTTTTGTGAGCCGCGAGTCAGGATATAAGGATTATGAATGATCATGTGACACTCAAGACTGGAGTCAGGGAATAAATTATGTATAAAAAAAACGCAGGAACTATTTATAGGAATAAATTATATTTAAAAAATATTAACATTTTTACATTTTAAAACAAACAGTTGTTTTAAATTGTAAGAATATTGCACAATGTTATTAGTGTATTTTCTATTAAATAAATGCAGCCTTGGTGAGCATATACATAAATATCTAGAAGGATATTTATTTATTTATATATATATATACACTGTATATATTTATAGAGAGAGAGAGAGAGAGAGAGAGAGAGAGAGGGAGGAATTAATTATTTTTAGAAACTGAATAATAATAAAGTCATTTTAAGTACTGAAATGAATTAAACTAAATCTGAAATAAATAGAAAATAAAAGCTAAATTAAATAAAAAAACCCTGATAAAAATGATAATTGCATGTAACAAACAAAAACTAAACTTTAATTAAAATTAGCATTACAAATATAAAGCTAAAAGCTGAATAATCAATACTAAAATTGTACTTCAACATATAACACTGCTGACATATAGGAATCAACAATTCATAAGAAATGTGCATAAATATGTGTAGCTAAACTTTGTAACCATAACTTTCTGTATGCAAAACTGTACATGGATTATTAAGTATTGCTTGAGGATATGTGGTTAACCAAACCAAAGTATATTGCACAGATTTAATTTACCAACCTGGGAAGTCCAGTGATTGTTCATCTTCGAAAGCCATCACTGCATGTCTCAACCAATGGCAGGATTTAGGTTTAAGGTTACAGAAACTTGTTTGTAAACATACATTTTTGCTGTTTCATTTGTTGCCACTAGTGGCACAAAATCCACACCCCACCTTTAATACATGCTTGCTCACACACACACACACACACACACACACAGCACCACCACCTGTGTTTCTATGTTTTGTCATGCATGAGTCACTCTCTTACATCATCACAGTGGGATGTCTGGACTCACTTCGTAGATGCCAACGATCACATATCAGATGCGCTCAGAAAAAGTCACGACCAACTCACAAACACACATTCAGAAACACTTTCTGGCTGTGAAGCATGTGTGTGTGAGAGAGAGAGGCTCCGGGCGGCAGTCCAGACACTAAATGAAGGGCAAAATGATGGTGGAAGTTGTGACCTCGATCTGCTCCACAGGTCAAAACCACACGGGCCGTGATAAAGAGAGGTCAGAGGTCATGGATGCATGAAAGAGTGCAGTAATATTGGGAGATCAAACAATGACATGTGTAGTTTAAGTTTACAGAGGAACAGAAAGAAAAAAAAGTGGAAAGATGGAGAGAGGAGGGGAGATCTGGCACTGCTGGACAAAACAGATGGACCCAAGTGTGTGTGTGTGTGTGTGTGTGCGCGCTGTTAATGTGTCCAAGTACTGCACTCAACAACGTGAGAAAGAGAGAAAGAAGATAAAGAGAAAGAATGCCAAATAAAGTAGACGTGCTCAGGTAAACAGACTGAAAAAGTAAGCATTGTTTACTTTGAACATATATTGAGTGAATCAAGATGCTCTGCAGTGAATGGGTGCCGTCACAATGAGAGTCAAAGCAACTGATATAAACATCCCAATAATCCACAAAGAATCCACGCCACTACAATCCATCAGTTAATGTCTTATGAAGCCAACAAGCTGTGTGTTTGTAATAAAAAAAAAAACATTTTTAAAGTGTTCTAAGTTCAAACCATCGCTTTCTCAAGTGGAAAATATCCAAGGACATATTTGTTTAAAACTGTTAATGGTGCTTCTCTCCCGATTCAGATTAGGCGATTTATTTTATTTATTTTTATGGAGAAAGCTCTATATATTATGGATATTATGGACAAACATGCAGCATTTCATTTTACAACACAGTAACTGATGGATTTGCCCCTTCCTTTGAGACGATTTAGCTTTTTCACTGATGTCACTGGGGCCACATAGGCTATATGATAATGCAACCATTAGCCAGATAGCAGCATGAGTGGGCAGCCTGCAAAACAACAGCCGGAGATGTCTGGCATGGAAACACATTTGCTTCTCGAAGCCATTCAGAGATTTTGGATGCCAGATAATGAACTTCAAGTGAACTGAGGACAATAAAACTGCAGTCAGTGCATCATTTATTAATATTATTGAATATACAAAGCTGAATTTATAGCATCATTACTCCAGTCTTCAGTGCCATTCTAATAACCTGAATTGCTGAAGAAACATTTATTAATATTTATATTTTTATATATATATATATATATGTATATTGAAAGTTTTCCCAGAATTATATGATGATTTAAATATAAATTTTTTTAAGTTTTTATTAGATATTAAAGGTTTGTTTAATTAAATAATTATTTTCTTAATTCTGTAATTAAACACATAAGTCAACACCCTGACTGTCACCCATGTGTTTTTAAGATATGATAATAAATATTCTGTATGAAAACAGCAGGACTGCAAAGAATATGAATAGATCATTTTAACTAAAGAAGATGTTTACTCCATAAATGTTCAGTTGTTATATGTCATGTCTTAAAAATATATATTTTTTTCATTATTAACATTTTTCCTTAAAAAACATTAAATTATTTATCTAATATTAAATAAAAATGAATCAAATGTATCACTTGAATAAATTTAAGTAAATCATTTATATCTTTTAAAAGAAAATAATATATGGTATAATTTTCATCCTCCTGTTTCGGTTTAGTTTTATTCATTCTTTTTTCATCCAGGCAAGGCAAGGCAAGTTTATTTATATAGCACATTTCATACACAGTGGTAACTCAAAGTGCTTTACATAGAAGGAGAAGAATAATCATAAAAGCAATAATAAAACAAAGAAGAAAATAGAACAATTATAAAAACAATGATCACAACATAAAAAAGGCCCAAATGCCTTGATTTTAAAATGATTTAAAAAAGTATTTAAAGTAGGTAACTAAACAGTTGACTTTAAAATTATTATTATTATAATATTTCATATTATGGAATAACATTTGGTTACCAAAGTTCTTCAGAATACATTCTTTTGTAGGCAATAACTTTTGATTAGGGTAAGGTGCTTCTACCCTTTTTAATCAGCCACCAGCCAAGAGTTTACTGGCATAGGCCTACTGTAGGTGCAAAGTTACTTATTGTCAACAGAATACTCAAAATGGAAAATCAAAATAAAGTCTTACCAGGTTTAAAAAAATTTGAGGATGAATAAATGATGACAGAATTTTTGTGAGCTATCCCTTTAAGTTTAAAAGTTGTTTTTTTAAATATCAAAACCGTTATCTTAAATTGGTCAAATGTTCTGGGAAAAAAGAGAGTGAATTTTTTGCCATATGGCCCAGCCCTAGTCTTAATAGTGTGTCATGCACTCTGCTGCGAGACCTTTCCCCTTCAGGCCAACCGCGTTTGGCCAAACACAAGCCATGGCGAGAGTGCTGCCCTCAAGAGCAGTTTGACCGCGCGGTCGGAGATGGACGTCATGCATTCCCCGCCTGTGTCAGGAAGCTTTCCTGCTATGCTGTAGGAATGCAGGCTTCTCTCGGCTCTCTCTCCTCAGGCCAGGAAGAGAAGAGGGAGACAGCCAAACAGACAGAGAGAGAGAGACGTGGGCAGGCTACAGGCGAGGAGCAGTCTGCCTCGCCACTTATGGGCATGTTAGGTGGCAGCGGCACAAATGACCATACATGAATCTGAAGCTGCTAGAAGGAGCCAATCACGATGACTGATGATGTCACTATTGGTACTGCGGCATCTGTTGCCAGGTTTTGCCATCAAGCAATCAAAGCCCAGGTACAAGCCTTATCTCATTCCCGATCTGTAATCAGGATCCGTGACCCCAATCTTTGCCATAGCACCAACATTCAGAACCGATCTCGGGTCAGCTGATGAGCGCTGCGCTGCCACAGCTGGCTGAGCGATGTCTGCATGGATCAGCAAAGTCATCTAGACTCATCACACCACGGCTATCAAATAACAGGCCTAGTCTGGCTCGCTCGCTCACCAGAAGTGTTTGTACTCTGTGTTTGTGCGGGTGATCGAAAAGGTTTCTGGAACTAACACGCTGCAATTTTATGGCTGCCAAAATGAGACAGAACCTATCAAAATAGTTCCCAAAAGGCAAGTAGGGATGTGCAAAACTATCCGTTTGTAAAAGTCATATTTAAGATTTTAACCTTACAAATAATTGCTAGCCAGTGCCAACACTTTTGACCATTTTCACAAAACATTTATTTTGCTGAATTATACCGCTTATGCCATCTTTTTTCAATTAAGTTTAATTTAAAAAGTAATATTTCAAATGAAAATCACATTTTTACCAAAGATCTTACCTCTAGATCTGATTTGAAAATAATGATCAAAACAGTAGAACAAGCCTGTCAACAAACCCAAAGCTTACACATTTCCTGGGTCAACATTTTAATAATTAACATAAATCAGGTTAGATTTATATGCTGTATGATGGTCCCGTTAGCTTACATGTGTGCAAGCAATGCTTTTATCGCTTGTTTCTGCTTCTTCTTCAATTGGTTTTAAATCTGGAGATTTGTACTAATCTTCGTTCCGAGGGCTATCTAGCCCTTCCACTTACCCCTACCCCTCAAACCAAAAGATAATTGAGACACCCATACTCCAACACGTGAACGCACCAAACGGAGGGGTAGGGGAAATTGTAGGGGTAAGGGGTAGAATTGGGATTGGGCCTAAATGCAACTGTTCTAGGGCTGCAGAATTAATCAAATGTGATTGTGATTGCACATTTTGTCAGTAAAGCTGGTTCTGTGATTAGCAGTAAATCTCTATCACCTGCTCTCAGGTGGAGCAACATTTACTCCACAGATCCATAGTTCTCTGACAAGCTACACAAAAAACAGACCATATAATCATACGATTATGAAATCAAAAAAACGACAATTTTGCATAGCCTCTCAGTGAACTACGGCTCTGTGTAGTAAATGGTGCTCCATCTGAAAGCATGTGAAAACACCACATTTAATAACAAGTTTTTACTCTAAACTCTATAACGTGAGTCGAGTGTTTGAAACAAATACTACTGTCACAAGATTTCACTTCTTATACAGAATAAAGCACTCAACAGATTTCATAGTATTCTAAGTAGTGATAAAGGCGATGTTGCGATTAGCATTTCATCATTGATATACTTTATTATGATGAAAATTATAAACAGAACTTAGATAGACGGTATATTGCCATAGTCATGTGTTTATTAATCACGTTTAATCAGTGAAAGTAGTTAAAGTGTTTTTGAAAACAATTATCGTGCATGTAATTGTATAGCTGTGACAATGTTACACATAACATCAGTGCTGCTGTGTTCAAAACTGTTTGGGTGTGCAAAACAATGTCCTTATATGTTTTTAAAATTCTAAAATAGTTAACCTAACAAGTCATTTTTAAATGCAAAACTTGTGGTATGAAACCTAAAACAGTGGGTTCCCTTAAGATTTTCTTATGGGTTTTTATCATTGGGTTTTTAAAGCGAGTTGAATAAGGTTAGATTAGGTAAGGTCCATGAGAAAGAGTTCTGAGGGTAACGTAAACTGCACACACTCACACTCCAAAATGTGTACATCTACATCGCTTTTACAAACATACAGATACAGAATTTGCATTTTGAGCTGTTTGTAGAGCAAAATGTTAAAGTATTGTCCAGTTATATTTTCCACAGACCTAGTTTTATTCATAAATTTAAAAAAAAAAAACAATTTTGAGGGAACCATGGTGAATTAGTGGGTTCACCCAGACCAACATTTAAAAAATAAAAAATTCTGATGATGAATTCTGATGAATCCAAGAATGCACAATTGTTTAAAATGGATACCTATTGAAAGATTTATGAAAAATATAACTAGAACGGTTTACTGTTCAAAATTATCAAAAGTTGCACACACTCACACAAATAAGATCTACGGATCTACGCAGAAACACTGCTTCCAGCTGCTGATTTAAATCGGTAGTACTAGTTGTCTTGAAATGCATTGTTGATGGCAGTGGATTTGTTACAAAAGCTTTACTTTGATGGCTGTGATGCAGTGCTTTAAAGGGGATGAATTTAGAGACCAAACTTCAAATAGAGTTTACTACGCTGACAGTCTAATAGCTCAGCATGCTAAAATCTACGAAAGGTTAGCATTAGTCCCCAAATCATGCCTTTCAAAGCACTGCAGGCAAAAGTATTAAAGCAAAACCAAACAACAAATTTACAGAAGACACAACCTCAGATGTATCTGCTGGGTTTGGACAGTCAACAACTAATCAACCATCCTCCCTCATCCCTGGTAAATCTGCATATTTCAAATTGCACAAGTCAGTTATTAAGTGTTAAGGTCTATTCACACCAAGACAAATATTCAGTGTGAAAATTAGGTGCAATAAACATTTTCAATTTTAATATACAGGCTGACACAAACATTCACTAGCAGCCAATGCAACCTTTATTTTTTAAACTGAGATGTTGAATCTCTTTTCCATCGCACTGCGAAGAAAACTGGCCAACCAATAAGATTCACACTTTTGGCCACATGCCCAGAGCTGCTGCTGTTAAATAAAACTATGACTCTAAGCTTGCACTAAAAATATAAAAAAAAATGTAATTGTATGTAATGAATCACTAGGCAACCTCACAGGTCAAACAATTGGTCACTGAATGACTAGCTAAAAATATTGACCCATGCTTGAATTAGAGATTATGAATTACAAATTGTAGTATGCTGAAAATAGTTTCAAAGGTGCCTAAATGGTGTGCTGTTTCTGAGGCTTCGAAGTGTCCAACCTGCATGTTTTTGGCTAACCTTGCAGGGTCAGTAGCTAAAGGCGAGACACTACAGGTGAATAGCGTACAATTTTTAATTTACAAATAGGACCATGAAACTTTCCCAGTTGATTACTCGCATGAATAGGAGAAAAAAATGCATTGCAAGTTTTTTTTTTATTTTTTATGTTTAAATATGCAAAAGAGGCAATAGCTCATTAAATACGTGGAAATTTGCATATTTTCCCAGCACATATATCTGAATATAGGATAAAGCCAGGTGCAAAATTATTTTGTCATTTTGTTTATACACATATTTTAGGATATCTGCTTTCATTACCTAGGAAATCAAAATATACCATCCATAGCCTTAAAAATAGTGATTTTTACCATATTTTGTCTTCAAAATGTCACATAAATTAGGCCAGGAATGATTTATTAACAAATCCCTCAGTAAATATCTTCAGAATACTAGTGAGAGTATAACTGGAAAGTTTGGTGTACATAGGTGCAACATAGGCTGAGGCATATTGGCATATAGGCATATTGGTACTGGAAAATGACAAAAAGCTCATTTTGAGAAAACGCCATTGAAGATTTAAACATGGGAAGAAAGTTAAGGTCACAAGTAAACAAAATGTTATAAAATAAAAAATGTATATTTTTTCATTTTCTTTATAGTATTTCGAAAAAACACATTTTGCACATTTTAAACTAGCCCAAAATCTCAAAATTGACCACTGCATAAAAAAACAATGTTTTTGCCTGCAGTGTCTTGCCTTAAGATGCAATTTTATTAATGATACATACTTGGTGCATCGCATTATAAGGACAATTGGGGCACAAGCAATGTTTCCAAAACCTCTTGACTGTGGCACTGAAAAGAGTGGCAATGGGATGTGTATGAATTCTGGTTTAAGAGCCATTCAACTGAAAGGCACTGGAGACACGACTGAGGACAGACTACACTTCAGTGGCCACAAGAGAAAGCAGGATTTAATCTCCATGAATAAATATGTTGGCAAGCAATGGCTAGATATGCATCACCACTTCCTCAACATCTAATATTTTATTCTGATCTTTCTCTAGCTCTGAATATTGGAGATGCGATTGACATCGAGCCCTTTTTGTTTAGTTTACTGGCATCCCAGAGTAAGTTCTGTGATAAAGAGATCACAGGATATTATTATAACCGTTGTAAACTGTGCTGGCGGTGCAGTTCTGTTCAGTTAAAAGCCCTGAATTATTTCCCCCAAAATATCAGGGTTAAAGACGAAAGACTTGGCATTGTTTCCAGTGTTGCGCATCCTCGCAGGCTTGATTTAGGCCTTGAATAAAGACTTCGAAATCAAGCGCTGTCCCTAACGCTCCCTCTTCCTGCCCGATGAATTATTCCTGCAGGAAACTAATCCATCAATAAGCCTTCAAAGCAAAAAGATGCGCTGAACAAGGACTCTGATCAATATTTATGGAGCATACATGAATAAAACTGAGCTTCTTCAAAGGCAGCTAAGAGAAACCTGCAGAAAGACAGAAAGGCCCTTTTTCTCTTCCTCGCCGCGGATGCTAAAACCCGGTGAATTTGGAGTAGTCTTAGCCTGAGCTAGAACAGAGAGAGGCTCCCTGGGTGGACTGGGAAGGGTGCCTGAAATGGCTAAAAATAAAGATTGAGCAGGAAGAAGACGGAAAACAGCGGCCTGTTAGTCCCTAATCAATCTCCCAACCTTAGGAACAAGTACATAGATGGCTTGTTGCTAACAGGCCTGTTCCCTAATGCTCCAGCACAACAGGAGTGAAGATTTATGTACGACATGTATTATGATGTAGTGATTGTTGATGGAAAGCATGCGAGTGAGTCACAGTGAGTCCTGTTTGCTGGCTCTACTCGATACATTACACTCCATGAAATCTCTTAGCTTTAAAGCCATCTATGCTATATGCTAATGAACTAGGGCTGTGCGATTAATTGAAATCGCATTGACAAAGCGACACAATACCATTCATTTCAATGGAGAGCTGGCGATTTCCGGTAGCAAATTGCGACAACGGCGCCTCAGTGCTCGTTCTTTATTCAGCTCCAGCAGCGATGACGATGTTTGTTAGCCTGGGCCCGCCCATACTTCCTGTGACGCTACATTCTATTTCGCGAGCACAGTTAGTCTGGCAAAGCTGCCATTTTAAAGCCTTTCCATTGGGAACCAATGTGAAACGAGCGTGTATAAATAAATACTGTGTGTGTGCGTGTAGCAAAATAGCTGCGTTCACACAGCAGGAGAATACATATTACACAGTTTTTGTTTTGATATAGGTCTAGTGACATTTTACAATTTACACCTTTAACTAGATTTTTTTTTCGCCTGTTAAAGGTCTTTAAGAAAGAGCTAATTGTTTTTCTTTGGAAAAATGTTTCAGATTCAGACTGTAAAACATGTCTGCATGTGTCACAAAAAGTAGCACGTAAAACAGTAGGCATTCATTTATGATGTTTTAAGTAAGTCAGTAGTAAGCCACATGTAACTATTATCTTGCAAATTTTGCAGTTTTACATTAACCCGTTTAATACCAAATTTTTCCCAGACATGAAAATATCCAAATAATGCTTCATTAGCAACCCTTTGAAATAATCAATAATTATTTTT
>JAUCNO010000425.1:14305805-14316976 GCA_032353835.1 Enteromius viviparus
CATGTAAATATGTAAAAAAAACATTATGTGTATATATTAAATATATTTCTAAATACTATAAAATATAATAATATATAATGTAAAATAAAAATATGTATGTATAAATAAATAAATATGCATATATAATGTAAACAAAAACTTACAATGTTAAAAAAGCACTAATACTAATATTCACAAACATTAATAGATATTAATAATAGATAAATAGAATAGATTAATAGAAAAATTGTGTTTTAGAATTAGAAATTATAATAAGAAATAATATAAAAATCCAAAATTGAGCAAGTGATGGTCTCAAGACTGTACATATGTTGTGGAGACTCTATATGCTTATACACATACATGATCCTTCCTCGTCTTCTTCTTCCTCTGAATGTCGTTTCTTGTTTTTCTTGTTCATGTTGCTGTCCAGATTTGTAACTTGTTTAATCGGACAGAAGGCAGTCTCTCGCTCTCCCTCATACCCCTACACACACACATATACACACACACAGCATATATACATCTGGATGTGTTCTGGATTAGTCTGTAACGCTGTAACATTGTTAACGCATGCATGCACGGGTGCACACATGCACACATGCAGGCAGACCTTAACGTAGAACACCCTGTCGATCCGTTTGTCCTCCTTCTTTCTCGAAAGCCATCGCTCACACAAAAACAGAAAGACTTCCTCTGTATCTTGGTCCAGCACTTCCACCTGTTCCAGGTACCAATCAGCACTCAGCATGCTGTTGTCGTGGCGAACACGGATCTTGAACACCTGGCCCAGATCCACGGCCTCCAGGGTGAATGTGTCCACCTGGCCAATCAGAAGCAGTCGTTGTCAGCAGCCAATCAGAGAGCAGGTACAGTAATAACTTTATACAACAAAAAAGTGATCACATTTATAGCTTTAAAAAAATAAATAAATAAAAAAATTAACAACAACAAACGTTTCTTGAGCAGTAAATCAACATATTAGAATGATTTCAGGATAATGTAATACTAAAGTAATAATGCTTAAAATTCAGTTTTTGATAAAATTTGCTGTCAAAAAAATGTATTTGCACTAATACATGTTTGTTTACAGTGTATACTGATTATGTATATATAAAGACACACACATACAGCATTTATTTAGAAAATATTCACATAAATTATATTATATATAAATATATATAAATGCAACTTATTGTTTGAAATATATACATGTGTGTGTGTATACAGGATTAATTAACGATTCAATGTCAATTGATTAATCGTTTGACAGCACTAAAAATTGTATATATTACTATTAACTAAAAACTTTCATAATGCCAGGGAAATTAAATTAAATTAAATTAAATTAAATTAAATTAAATTAAATTAAATTAAATTAAATTAAATTAAATTAAATTAAATTGTTTTTAGTTTTAATTAAATTAAATTACATTTATTTAAATTAAATTAATTACATTTAATTTGCAGCTCTGGTATCAGAATGTCTGAAGACACAGGATAGTGAAACCTGACAAGCATTATGAGGACACTCCCACAACAGTTACATATAAGTAAAATTTTCACCTAAAATAAATCCAAAATTAAGAAGGCATTAAGATGATGTATTTGCGTGTCTTACCAATCCTCTCTCAAACTTGTTACTATTCTCAGACTTGCTGAGTTTGCGTTCTCCAGTGTCGCCCATGTCTCCGTAAAGAGTGATGAACACGTTGGCATCGGTTCCCGCTCCATACACATCCCCTGTGGTCACCGTCACTGTATATGTGTGTACTGCAACACACACAAATATGCACTAGTCTTCCTCTAGCTCATTGCTCATAGTGCATTGTACTTGCAAGGTTATAAGTTTGATTCCCAGGTAATGAATAAATCAAAAATGTATAGTTTGAATGCAGCCATTTGCATGTGAAATGCAAAAATATAGTATATATCTTTGTGAACACAAAACCAGTCATAAGCAGGTTTTTTTTTCTTTCAATTGAGACAATTAATTAAAATAAATAAGCTTCCAATGGATGCATGGTTTGTTGGTATAAGGCAATATTTGGCTGAAATACAACTATTTGAAAATAGGGTGCAAAAGAAATCTAAATTTGTTTATGTTTTAATAAAGTCTTTAACAATGCATGTTACTAATCAAAAATTAAGTTGTATTATATTTACGGTAGGAAATTAAAAAAATGTCTTCAGGGAACATTGGTTATTGCTGCAAATATACCCCAGCGACTTAAGACCAAGGTCCAAATGATAAACTGTCCACACACTTACTCTCCAGCGCATCGTCCACCTCTGTCTCAATGACTTTGAGTGTACCATCTCGTGATAGTTTCTCCACAATGATGTCAGATGGCACCAGCTCTCGTATCGTCTCGCCGTCCTCCTCCGAGCGAGCCAACCATCCCTCACATGGGAATATTGCAGTCTCAGAGCCCTGCGTAAAAACACACTTTTCTGAATGTTGAAAATTAGTCCTTTACATTTCATTAAAGACAATTTGATTGATAATACCATGAAGTGTGCATTCAAAGGATGTAGGGTTAGTTGCCCCAAAAAATGAAATCATATTCTCATAGCTTGTATTATTGTCCTTGCTACATTTCTAAATCTTGATCATAGTAAGACCCTTGCTGTCTGTGGACGGTCAGATGGCTCTCTGATAGCATCAAAATATCTTCATTTGTGTTCTGTTACTCGATTTAACGCATCCTTCCTGAATTGAAGTATTCATTAGTTTAAATAAGGACACTGTAAATGAAGAGTTTCTGCTGGTAAACGGTGGACGTGAGTGTTGATACGCTGGTGTGATGTGCTTGACAGAGCTAGAGCTGAGGCAGTGTTTCACTCCTCTACTGTACACAGATAGCGTTGGAGTGGAGCGACAGGTCAGAGAAGATTAGTCACTGGAACTAATTATACAAATGGCAACAGAGAGCAGATGTGGGTCAATGAAATGGGTGTACGACAGACAGCGGAGAGGAAAAGAAGGTTTTCCACAGCCAGACGGGAGACATTCTACACTGAACCAAGTTTCACGTTGCCAGAATTAAAACTAATATATCTGGTCCAAAGTGTAGCTTAGTCTGGCCAAAAACGCCCACTTACACAGGAAAGGCACGTCTGACCGACATGTGAAAGGATCAGCCACAGTTTGCTGTTTTAAGTGACATTTACTGCATTCCTGGATCACTTGAGCGTTTTCCAAAAAATGCTGTGGGCTGAGATTACACAAGCCCAACCGCATTGCAAGAATTGCATGTTTAACTGTAAGATAAAGCTCAATACCTTCCCTTTCCGGAGAAGTCGGCGAATGTCCACACGGTCTAAATGCCAGCCAGGATTCACCCCTCGATTATCGTGACCGATACGGATTTTCTCAATGATATCACCAATGTCCTCCAACTGCAGAAGCACAATCAACATCACTGCTGTGAGTGTAAGCCTTGCATTAAAACTGCGTTTAAAATTTTTATTAGTTTAAGGTGGTTTCATGGTTATTTTATTTAACACTTTATTTCACTAGTCCACTTTAGACAGTCTACTAACAGTAAGTAACTACATGTCAACTAGCAGTCATTAGAGTAATAGTAGACTGTCTGATTAACAGTCTTGTCAGACTCTGTGTTGTGTATTTCTACTCTTTTGATCCCCATGTGTCTGTCATGACCCTATTTGGTTGTTCCTGTCCTAGTTTCGTTGAGTGTGTTAATTAGAGTCCAGCCCTGTACCCCATGTGGGTCTAGTTCTGTGTCATTAGTGTGTGTACATATAGTGTGTAAAGTTCTAGTCCGAGTTGTCAAGTGTCATCCCAAGTGTCTACCCATTGTGTGAGTTGAATTCTGCCTTGCTTCATTGAATAAACCTTTCATTGTGAGCTACGCTTTGCGTGCTACCTGCCCAGGAGTAGACCGTGACAAGTCTACTCTGAGAGTTAGTAGACATGAATTAATGAGAAATAGCTGACATGTAATAACTTGTAGACATGTAGAATGTCTAAAGTGGAATAATTGAAACTAAAATAAAAATCAGGAAAAAATAATAACCTTATGTAAAATAAATATTAAATAAAAATTAAAAAATAAAAACTTACACAAGGCAACATTTCTCATTTGAATTTAGTTTCACTTGATGTACTAAAATTAATAAAAAATAGTGCTGTCAAATGATTAAAGGTAATTAATCGCACCAAAAATGCACTTTTGTTTACATTATTTATTATGTATATATAAATACATGCACATACAATACATATTTAAAGAGTATTTATATATATATATATATATATATATATATTCATATAATTTATATTGTATATAAATATATTTAAAATATATTAAAACATAACTTATTTTTATTAAATATATGCATGTATGTGTGTATTTATATATATATACACACATAATAAATCTCCTTGGCACAAACACATATATTTGGTAAACAAACATATATTATGGTTAATTGTTTAACAGCACTACTGTATAAACATTACTACTACTAACTGACAAAAACACACAAGAAAATTATTAAAACTAAAGTGAAAACAAACTTTTAGGTTTCTCAGTAACACTAAAATAACCCTGGCTGGTTTGTGCTAGTTGTACCGCTCTGTTGTTAGTCCAGCAACAAAACTTCTCCAGCAAACCTCAACACATAAAGCAGGACAAATAGCATTATTTTCCAACCCTAGTTCTACATATATATATATATATGCTGAGCAGCACAGATACAATCTGTTAATTTACCTCGACGATAAACATGTCCTCTGCCCCACGCTCAAAGTACATCCTCCTCTCTCTCTTGTTGACGCAGAGAGACTTCTGAGACGAACACACTCCGTTCTGCCCGTACAGAATGATGAAGACGTCTGCGTCCGTTCCCGCCGCAAATATATCACCGGTGAAGATTTTAATCTCATAGGGAACGACTGCAACACAAAACAGGAAAGCACATGAATCACGAACAGGCTGTGTTCTCATCTGTCTCTGTATTTATGACACATGAAGTAGGTTTAGTATTAGTCCGTGTATCATACAGGGTGTGTATAATACTGTCTGCAGTTCATTAGGGTACAGGTCTCTGGCAATGGCACCGTCGTCTTTTCCTTTATCCAGCCAGCGCCCGCAAGGAAAGCGCAGCAGTTGGCCCAGAGACGGAGCATCAATCTCTACCCAGTCCAGAAACCAGCCTGGAGACACACCTGAGAAAACAGGACACGCACATACACACACAGAGACACGTGCAACATCCACATACACACATGTACACTGTAAGTAATTGTCTGTAGGATTTACACCAATGCTGGTGAGCCAGAAGAAAACCAGTAGAATTAAATTATCACAAATTAAGTGATAATTTAATGCAAAAAAAGGCACAAAGATAGACACAGATTCATACGCACACAAATAAACCTTCATTTTCGTTATGCAAGCACAAACCTCACCTAATTCACTACACACATCACCCAATTTTAATTAAAACTTAATTTCTCTAATTAACTTTTTTTAGTTTTGCACTTAGAACATGTTTTGCATGTGGAAAGACTGCAAAACATTAATACAGTGAAATATTATTACAATTTAAGTGTCACATGATGTATATTCAGATTTTTTAATAAATAAAAAAAATATGAAATAGACATATTTGTAACAATATAAATGTCTTTTCTGTTACTTTTGATCAATTTAATGCATCCTTGCTAAATAAAAGTCATCATTCCTATTTATCCGACCCTAAATATACATATTGATGCATAATAAATGACTTTCACTTTATAATTAAAATAAGGAAATAACCAAACGCAAGTAGAATCAGAAACTATAATGTTTTAGAGTACACACAACCTTTATACTATCTCTAAATAACACCGCACTTTTTTAACAACACAGTATCATTAATAGGAATGGATGTACATTACTTTTGTTTTTTGCTGTAAAAAGAACAGCGATTCGTTACAGTGTAAACACAAGCGAGCACGCACACACACACACGTCAATCATCAATGCACAGATCTGAACTCAACTGCATCGACAGAATGCAGATTCAACATATTTGCATAAATATGTTAAACACTATAGTCTGACCTGCGTTGTCGTGTCCGATGCGGATTCTCTTGAGTTTTCCGATCTCCACTGCTTCTATGGTGAACTCGTCAATCAGTCCCAACTCAAACTTATTCTTATAGTTCTTAGACGCCTTTAGATTAATGATGCCTGACACACACAAACACACTTAGCAGATGGGCTGATAGCACTAACACCACAGTCTGAATTGTTTTTATAGTTACCAGTGTCATCTTTGGTTCCGTAAAGAATTGCATACACGTTTGCATCTGTCCCGGCGTTCTTCTTCTCCCCTGTTTTTACTCTCATTGTGAATGTGGTTGACATGGCTATACACACAGACATGGTCAATGCAATGAGCAAATAGCATTAGGTTAAAGCAGAACACTTGTGTAACATTCAAAACCTTTTTGCTCTAGTCCGAGTTGAGCAGGTGATGACTCATCTTCTTCATCTTCCTCTCTCTTCATGAAAGCCTCATCTACAGGGACTAATTCACGGCCCAGCTGCCCGTCATCTTCATCAACCGCCAACCAGCGCTGACAGGGGAAAAAATACCTGGACAACAATTTCAAATATTATGTGCAATAATTATCTTGTGTGCAATAACAATCATTTAAGTCAAGAGACAACTCTGCACTTTCTGTACAGTCAGTATTTTAATTTTTTATTTTTTTTATTCTATTTATATATGTTAGTTGACTTATACTGTATGTTTATTCTGTTTATCTTCTTATCTCATTTTATCTGTATTCTGTAGTTGTGGAAATATGTAGCCACTGGAGAAACAATTAATAAAGATTTCTCTTACTCTTAAATACAGTCAACAACGTCCATAGAAAAGAGAAATCACTTTAAGTTGTCAGTTGTTTCTCTTTAGCCAGCGATAAGATTAAATATGAGGAACTAAAAACTGAAACTAAAACCAATAAAATAAACATTTTCAATATTTGAAATAGAATAAATATTAACTCTAAAATAAGGAATTGCATATATATACAGTATATATAAGTTTTAAATATTAAAATTGTATATAAATAAAATATATAAAAACTTGTCATAAAATGCCATAAAAACCATATAGCGATATTTAGAGGGAAAAAACAAATAAAAGGATAAAAAAATATTTTTTATAAAATATGGAAAAAAAAAGAAAAAAAAATTATCTACAAAAAATGAATATTAAATATATATTTATATATAAAATAAAATAAATATTTTTAAAACATAAACTAAATAAAATCTAATTCAAAATGTTAACAAAACACTATAATAGTACGTTAATGATACTAAAATAATGGCTCCGGATGATCTCAAAAAGTTTCTTGACTTGTTCTCAGATTTGCTAGATATTTGTAATTTCAATGTATTCATTAATTTATACATTTTAAGTTTTTTATTTCCTTAAAATGCATTCACTTAAAATGAATATTAAGCCTTTTTTGCAATCAAAAGTCAGAGATCTCAATATAAACTTAAAATGTCTCATCTAACTGCATGATCTGAACTGCAAATCATATTAATTGTATAACTCTCAATTTTCAATTGCAATTCGCATTTGCATCTATTTTATTACTCCTGAAAAATGTTAATAGAAACAAAGCTGGATGTTAAATAAAAAAATAGCCACTGGCTAAGTTCGGTACAATAATGAAATGGTTCCTTTTCAAACATATTTTTGCTGAAATAAAGTACATTACGTGCATGACACTCACATGGTTTCATCTTTTGTATCAAAGATCTCGACGCGGTCCAGATACCACGCAGCATTCGCCTGCTTGTTGTCGTGACGAATCCTCAGTTTCTTCAAGAGCCCCAGATCCATCCCAGTGACCGTGAACACATCCTCCTGATAATTATCCTCAGTCAGGTGCAATCTCTATACAGTGTGAATGTGTGTGTGTGTTTTTCCACTCACCTGTCCGCGCTCAAACTTGTTAAGGTGGTTTGACTTGCGTAGTTTTCTCTCGCCCGTGTCGCCCATTTCTCCATAGATGTCAATGTAAACACTTGCATCGGTTCCGGCCCCCATCATATCTCCAGTGAACACATGAACCTCGTATGAGTTCTCTAAAACACATCAACACATAAGTGTCTTCTCAAAATTCCCTTCTGTTGAAGGTATCAGGTGGGACATGTGACACTTCTGAATCTCATTCTATTAGATAACAAAACAGTAAACAATTTTATTTTCATTTATCATAAACTTTAATTTTTTTTATTAAAATGAGCAGAAGCGCAATTTATTAGCAAATTTTCATCTTTAGTGTATAAAAATATGCAATTTTTTAAATTAATTTAAAAGTGTAAAATAAATAAATAAATAAATGTATAGACAAATTCATGAATTTATTTAAAATTAATAGATTATTAATTATATTATGAATATTTTTTACAATTTAAAATATACACATATAATTTTAACTTTTATCAGTACATATTTCTTAATACATTTCTTAATTTATATTTTAATCATATTTATATTTTTATTATATATCAAATGAAATTATATATATATATATATATATATATATATATATATATATAAACTTTATTAAAAAATTTACATTTATTAGTTTGTATATTTTAAATAAACAAATCATTTTACTATCATTCGTCGTTTTTTTATATATACTTTTTGGTTGTAGAGGATTGAATCTCTCTCTATACCCTCCAGATCTTCATAATCCTCAGCACGCAGCTCCACGAGTATCTCTCCGTCCTCTTCATCCCGAGCGAGCCATCGGCCACATGGGAAACTGAAAACTCGAACAACCTCCTTCAGTTCACCAGGGGATTCCTCTTCTTCCTCCTAGAGATGATTAATGGGTGTAAAAACTAAATATTTAAATAGTGGTCAATCATTATTAAGTTTTTCAAATGCGCATTCAATTTTTTTTTTCAATTTGGTCACTCAGTATTGTACAAATAGTTGTTGTACTGCAAAGTTTAAATTAAGTTTTAATTACTTAGCTCCTATCTGACCTTTTTCTTCTTTTTCTTCTTTTTATCTTTCTTGTCCTCTTCTTTCTTCTCTGGTTTCACCATTGCCATTACCAGCCGTTTAACATCCACTTTCTCCAGGAACCATCCAGCCCCTATTCCTGAGCCGTCATGGCCGATTCGGATCTTATAGACCCGTCCCACATCTAGGCCCTCGATCTTAAATCAACCAATGAAAATGCATCTCTTCAGACACAAACAATCCTTATGCCTTAGCTTTCAAAACATACAGTAAGATTTTCATATACAACTCCATTAAGTCACCCTAAAGATCTCAGTTGTTCCTCTCTCAAAGTTGTTGGACCGGCTCTTCAGCTGTATTAGTTCAGTTTTTCCCTCATCGCCGTAAATCTGCAGGAAGACGTTCGCATTAGTCCCTCCGGCCCACACGTCTCCAGTTACCACGGTAACTTCATAATTGATCACTGTTGATAAGAAAAAACAATGGTTGGTCATTTTGATTCCACAGAAGTTAAGATTTCATTTTGAAAAATCTAGATTCCAGATGCATAATTGTGAAATACACACGTTTCTCTATCTCCAGCGTCTCACTTGGATAGATTTCCACCTCCACCTTCCCATCAGCCTCGTCCTTGCAGAGCCAGCGGTGACTTGGGAACATGTACTGCACCCCGTGCACCGGCACCCAGATCTGAACGCTGTCCAGGAACCAACCGGCTCGCAGGCCCTCGTTAGTGTGGCCAATCAGCAACCTGTTTACCTACAAGACCCATCCAGAGAGCGGAGGGGGGTCCCAGTAAATACACACATTGTTTTTTTTTTTTTTAGATGAATGTGTGCATTGATGTTATGTACAAATCTATGTACTATTATTTATAGTATGTATAGTATGTTATTCATCATATTTCATAATGTAAGCCTCCACATCATTTGACAAGATTTCTTGTGACATTTCACAGTAGCTGCATTTTCATTCCTTGAATGTACCTATTCTGATCAAATTTGGCAGAATGACAGAATGTCAACAAAAGAACCCAATAGAACAAATGTGAACGAAATATAAATTGAACATTAGAAACAATAGAATAGAATACATTTTACAGCATAGTTTAAACTAACTATAATAGAGCAAATATAAAATAACTAATAGAACTAATTGAAATATCAGAAAGAACAGAACAAAATAAAACAGAACAAAACAGAATGAGTTTAAGAACATAACAGCACAAATAAAAACAAAAGAACAAAGTAGAACAGATTTGAATATTGGTATAGAACAGAATACACGTCAATAGAATGAGCTTAACAGAATAGTCTGAACTAAGCATAATAGAACATGTTAAAAAATAAATAGAACAAATTTAAAGAGAAAGAAAAGAATAGAATAGAATAGAATAGAATAGAATAGAATAGAATAGAATAGAATAGAATAGAACAGAACAGAACAGAACAAAACAGCATGAGTTTAACTAAATAATATGAAGAATGTAACAAAAGAAAAAAGTAAAACAAATTTGAACATTGGATTGGAATGGAATAGAATAGAATGAGTTTAACAGAATATAATGAATCTGAACAATAGAACACAAAAGAACAAACCTACTAACAGAACAAAATAGAGCAAATTTGAAGAAAGAATAGAACAAAACAGAACACAATAGAGTTGGGGTTTAGAAAGAATAGAAAAGAATGCAACAGAATAGAATTAGGTAAACAGAATAGAGTAAATTTAAACAACAGAACAAAATGTAAACAAGACAAATATGAAGAACTATTCTTATGAACAGAATAGAATAGAACAGAACAGAATTTAATAGAATGAGTTTAACAGAATAAAGTAAATCTGAAAATTAGAACAAACCTACCACAGTAACAAAATAGAAAAAAAGTTTTTTATTACAAAGAATAGAACAAAACAGAACAGAACAAAGCTAATTTGAATAACAGAATAAA
Organism: Enteromius viviparus; assembly: GCA_032353835.1. Taxonomy (NCBI): domain Eukaryota; kingdom Metazoa; phylum Chordata; class Actinopteri; order Cypriniformes; family Cyprinidae; genus Enteromius; species Enteromius viviparus. Next base: position 14,316,761 of record JAUCNO010000425.1, read on the forward strand.
AGCAATAGAACATATGTAAACAACAGAAAACAACAGACCAAATATTTACATTAGAAAAAAAATTCTAACAGAATGCAACAGAATAGAATTAGGAACAAAACAACAGAACAAATGTAAATGAAACAAATGTGTAGAAGATGAATAGAATAGAATAGAATAGAATAGAATAGAATAGAATAGAATAGAATAGAATAGAATAGAATAGAATAGAACAGA
>JAUCNO010000425.1:14321183-14347440 GCA_032353835.1 Enteromius viviparus
AAATAATTAAAAAAGCTAAATTACTAAAATAATATAAAAATTTAATTAATTAAAATATGAGTGGTAAATGTAAGGATAAAATCTAAATCAATGTTTTTAATAAATACAATTAACATTAATAAAAAATTATGATACTACATTAAAAATATTAAAATAACAGCGTTTTAAACGAGCAGAAATTATTTGCTCATTTCTTTCTTTCAGAAACTAACCTGAAGGCCAACAGGTCCTGGTGGTCCTGGGAAGCCTCGGGAGCCTTCATCTCCCTTCTGCCCAAACAAACCTTGCTGACCTCTGGGACCTGGCTCTCCATCAGCACCCTGCAGGGAGGAAGTGACATCACTAACACCGCTTACACCACAGCAAGACACGCTGTGTGAGAAGCGGCTGACTTCGTTATACTCACATGTGGACCCGGCTGACCCGGAGGACCTTGGCTACCGACGGGCCCTGGAGGACCCTGAAGATCGACAGAAAGAGAAGAAAAAAAATATATATAAGAAAGAAGAAAGCAAGCACAACTCGTTGATTTTCATAACAAAAACAACATCATTATTCATAACGGAGCAGTGGTAATAACAGAACGAATGATCGATGCAGGAGAACGACACAAACAAGCAGACAAATCTAAACAGACTCGTTGAACAAGTGATGTTTTCAGGATCGAGTCAAATGGAAATATAAACAGTAAATTCATGAGTGACTCACCTGCTCGCCCTTGTCACCTTTGCTTCCCTTCTGTCCCGGCTCTCCAAGCTCGCCCTGTCACAATAACACAGCGTTTATGCAAATATAGAAAAACGTCACATTACACAAATCCAGTTTCTCAGAGGGACAAAACCAAGGCTGCAATTATTTGATTCACTGTATTTATTCCACTGACTATTTATCCCAGAAGGCTTTGCGCCTGTCACACAGAGCAGAGCCGACACGTACATCCTTCAAAAATCACTCACACCTTAAAACTGCCAATGCTAACACATGCTGGTGTCACACACACCCTAAATCTGTGTGTGTAGGTGTGTGTGTGTGAGAGAGTGTCACGGTGATGTCATTTCCCCGACACGTTTACCTAAGTGTTAAATGAGATCATTTCCAATAAGACTAACTGCATATTGGATTCCCTGTGCTGCCATATCACTTCAGTACCACGTATATTTCTTATTTGACTGTGGCATTGCTATGTTGCTAATCTAACGGTTTGATCCTTTAATGAACACAAACCATACACGCATACAGAACTAGGTATGTCAGGAAATAAATGCATTAACATACTAACTTATGAGTTTAATCATGATTCAACATTAATCTAGTTTTTAATAATCAAAGCCGTTTTTGATTCTCAAATAATTGGCCATGCACAGAGCAAATATTGGACCGTCCATCCATTCCTCTAGTGAAAATATTGAGTCATTTGATTTGTGTGTGTGTGTGAGTGATATGACTTGCACTTAATCATCTAGCAAACCAACCCAAAAATTCATCCGTGATCATCAATTTCAAGCCTACGTCTCTCTGTCTTTAATTCCTTTATTTCACTACTTTTTCTTCTGTACCTTATCACCATCCTCTCCTGGGGGTCCGATGGGTCCGGCGGGGCCTGGAAGTCCCACAGGTCCCTGAATACCGTCTCTACCGGCAGGGCCTTGGGGTCCTTTCTCACCCTAATATGAGAGGATATACTCAGTTACTTAGTCACATGACTCAGAAAGATGTAGCACGTTTGAGGAAGTACTTACAGGTCCACCTTTCTCTCCAGCGGGGCCCGGGGGTCCTTGAGGTCCGGGTCGACCCGGGAGGCCGGTAGGACCAGCTGAGCCAGCAGGACCTCGTTCACCAGGAGAACCCTGTGAATATGTAAAAATTACATTTCATAACCGATATACTTACAACGCCTGCCATTCGCTAATGAAAGCTTGATGATCTGTTTGATTAAATATTCAGTTGTTCTTGAAAAAAAATTCATATGGAGGCGTCGGACAGCTGGCATGCATATAAGATTTTTAATGCAGAAAATAAATGCTGTGTTTTCAAGTTGCTGATTATATTATTACATACATTGCAACGTTATATATCAGTAAATCTGAATATTCAAAATCCTGGTGTCAAGACTGCACGAAAAGAAAGAGAAAAGCTGAAAGGATAAACCTTTTAATCATTATAATCATCTATCATTTAGAAATGTGCCCTAGTCTAACATTTTCCTTTATTAAATACTATTTGTCACAAAATATTTTAATAATAATTAAAATATATTTATGCATAAAATATAATTATATAAAAGTACATTTATTATTCTAAATTCAAATATTTATTATATTATTTAAACAATTTTTACAAGCCAATATATATATATATATTTTTAAATCTTAGTCAAATTGAAAGGGTTTAAAAAGTAATCTTTTGTAACAATATAAATGTCCTGTCCTGTTTAATGTCATGGTTTATGTATTTTGTATGGTAATGTATTTTACACTTGTCAATGCTTTTTCTGCGTTATCCACTTTAAAACAAGAATTATGTGCAAACTACCATATATAGAGTCCTAATGTTTGTCTGCCTTAGTAAAAAACTTGGAGTACTACTTGTGAACAATGCCCATTTCTTAATAAGCCTCAAATGTTTTGTAAGTTCAGTTTTGATGGGGATTGTATCAATACAAAATATTCAAAGTGTACATTAATAAGTGTGCAATAGTTCCGATTTAGCACAATCAAATATACTAAGAATGCCTTTAATTGGACTTCAGCACTGCTTTTACACAATTAAGAACAAAATTAGTTCTAATTTAGCAGAATTGAAGTCTACTAGTTTAGTATACTAAAATACAATAACAGGGCATTAAATTAAGTATATGTACATGAAAATGTATTAGGTTGAATAAATACATTAAGCATATTTATTTTTCACTAGGGTGGTTCTGAAGACATACTGTAAATCATCCATGTCATAGAATCTAAATCACTGTACTCACTGAAAACCCAGTGTGTGGAGCAAAAGGATAAAGGAGAAAGAGAGCACAAGATAAACAAGCGAGTAACAAAGCAGTAGAAGAGATGGACAAAAAGAGAGAGCATGTCTACTTACAGCAGGTCCAGGAGGCCCTGGAGGTCCTTCACTCCCTTTCAAACCTGCTGACCCCTGCAAACACACACACAGAAAAACTGCTGAGCGCACACAAACACACTCATGTGCTGCTGCACGACATGTTTAATGGGTAGAGGTGACACAGGGATGCACTATTTATACTGAACAACAAACTAAAAGCTGGAAACATGAAAGAGATATGCTCGCCTGTGCAGAATTTAAGGGCGAGTTACACAGAGTGTAATACTTGGTGTTAGGGGTTTGTTCGTGATACTCACCACAGGGCCTGGTAAGCCTCTCTCTCCCGGAAACCCTCGGAGTCCTGGAGGTCCGTCTTTACCTGTGGGTCCTGAAGGACCTGGATCTCCCTATGAAGACCAGATATGCATTGATGAATAAATAAATGTATCTGGATCTGTGTATATGAAACTTTATTGTTATGTGCCTGAATTTGTTCACCTTCGCTCCTTCTTTTCCTGCAGATCCAGGTAGGCCCTGTTCACCGGGTGGTCCTGGAGGTCCAGGGTGGCCTCGCTCTCCCATTGGTCCTGTCTCACCTGTTGGTCCCTGAACACAATAAGAGATGGATTTTGGGTAAGGTAGTGGGATAAATGAATCTTTACGTTGAAAATGAATCAACTCACTTGATGATTCCTAGTGAATCAATTCAAAACAGATTTGCAAATTCAAAACAGCCCAATTAATAATTTTTCATGTGATTTATTTATGCATATTTAAATATGATTTTTAATGCATAAATATTAATATATTTTATATATCTTAAAACCTTACAATTAAAAAGTAAAAAGAGAGGGAAAATATTAACCCTTTAAAGATCCATTTAAAAAAAAAAAAAATTTCTAAAAAACATTTAGACACAATTAATTATTTAGCTTTATTTTTTTACTATTTATTTATAATAAATAACAAATATAATAAGCTTAAATATAATAAGTAACAAGTAATAATAAAAATGTGTGTATTTATTATTCTTTACTTTTATTTTTTATTTATTTATAAGATAATATAATAAAATTAATGTTAACATTAAAGAGTACTTAATATTAAAATACTAAATTTATTACAAAATATGTTAATAATTATGTGGCATAGATTAATATTTAGGTTGTTATTTGACTTAGTTTTTATTTATAATAAATAAATAATAAATCTAATAAGTTTAAATATAATTTGTAACAAGTAATTTTTTATTACTTGCTACTTATCAAGTATATTATTATTTACATTTATTTATTTTTAATAAAGAGTACTATAAGTAATACAAAATTAAAATTGATATTAAATATAATATTTAACATTAAAATACAAACTTTATGAAGTGATATATTATGAAGTCATATATAAATTTTGTTGCATCTTGAACAAAAAGAACGGTTGTACTCCTAGTTCTTTCATAGTTTAAAAGTGTGTTTGCACAGTATAATCAAGGAAAGCCATCTGGAAAACATACATTAATAAAGATGCTACAGGTGTTTAAAGAAGATCAGTGGATATGCAAATCATCCAACACGAAGAGCGAAAGAAAGAAAATCAGATTATATGCAACCATTTGCATGGCAGAGCATGTGTACATGAACATCCATATGTGTGCGTGGCACTGTTGAAACCTGTGCCCACCTCAACATTTGCATAAAAAGCAGAATATCATGATTGCTTATGAATAATTCATTCCCCAGTCAGCGCCAACATCTAACCGCATAAACAAAAGCATGTCAGGAGACAAAGCACAGACAGGCCAACAAACGGCCCATATGTAACCTAATGGAGCCATTATGATTCCCCGGTGACAACCTTAGGACACCTTTAAGATAATCTAATGAACGATTGATGGCTGCTGACAGCCTCATGAATATGTAGCACGAGTCTCTGGCCTCTGCCTGTGGTAGCCACGCTGGAAAAACAGATGGGTGTGCGGCCGGGGCGTGCTGTTTTCTAAGCGAGATGCTTTATAATGTTTTATTCTTCTGTGGATGGTAGATGCAGCCTCGAGTGGAGCGCGTCTAATGCCTCCAGAGCATTAAAGATACAATAGAGTGTAGAAGCAGCTTAAAATGCTTGAAAACCGCCAAAATTAGCATAGCACTGGAAAGCAGATTTTTACATTTCCTGAGAGGCTCCTGCTCGCTTCAAAAAAAGTTACAGATTTTTTTTTTATATATTTTGATCCTAAATCTGAATTTTAAATATATTTTGATCCTAATGTTTGGAAAATGTTTTCTCAAGTTTTAGTATTTTGGTTGTCTGTGCTTTTATGTCATGTCATTTGTCATTTTAGTAATTTTAATAATTCATCTTAAAAATTTATTTGAGTTATTTCATTTCAAGGCTTCATTTCTAATAGTATTTTTAATCTAACACTTATATTTAATTCATATTTAATTTTATTAAAACTTTTTAATTATTAATTAATTAATAAATTATAATAATTCAGCTTTACATTTATTGCACTTATTTCTTTTCAAGGGTTAATTTACTGTATTATTATTTTTTGAGTTGTAAATAAAATGTATTTAATTTTATTTAATTTTGAATTCCAGAATATTTTTTTATAGTTTTAGTTAACAACAACTCTTTTAATAATTTTAATAATTAAGCTTAACATACTGATTTCTGTTATGCCCTTTAATTCAAGGCTTAATTTTTTTAATTTAACTTTTTTAAATTACCGCTTATCTTTAATTTAAAACTTTATTTTGACTTTATTTTTAGTAATTATAATAATACAGAAAACTTTTAAATACAGAAAATTTAAAATTTTTAAGATTTTTTTTTCCAACTTTTTACAACAATTTTGTATTTCCCTTTGTCATCATTATTTAATTTTTTTTAAATAATTCTATTTACAGTAACAGTAATTAAAATCATAGTTTCGATTTTTTTTATTTTAGAAAATAAGAATGACAAATGGATATTCAAATTAGGGGAAAAAATCATGAATTGTCCTAAAACAGATTTTTCTTAATATATATATATATATATATATATATCTAATGACCCTTATTGACCCTCAGGTTTTTCATCCCTTTTGCTAAACCCATTTTATTGGAATTTTACAATTTATTTTGTTAATCTAGAATAATTTAGAAAATTTGAATTTGAACTTCAGCATTCTGTGTTCCATTTACCTGAGGTCCGACTACACCTGGGGGTCCGGGAGGTCCAGTTTTACCTTGGAAACCCTGCCAGAAGAAAATACAAGTGAGTTTATTAGCATAAGCGTGTGAATAAAAGTGTTCATATCAGACACCACTCACAGTCTCTCCTCTCTGACCAGGGTGTCCAGGCAGCCCGTCCTTTCCTGCAGGACCCTAAAAACAAGAGAGAGAAGAAATCAGGAGGGAGGAAAGAAGGATTTCTTTAGTTATTTCTATAGCGTTAACTTCTCTTACAGGTGGACCCTTAGGGCCGGGGAATCCAGTAGGTCCCGCTGATCCTAACGGACCCTGTAAGGCAGGAAAAACAAGTGTTAAATCTCTCTCTCTGAAGCTATAATCGATACTTTGTAAAGATTAGATTATTTTTTATACTGTACCCGTTCACCGGGTGGTCCTGGGGGGCCGTCGCTTCCTGAGGTGCCCTGTGACGAAGGGGAGGAGAAGTGAATGATGTGAAAAAAAGTGAAAAGGGAACTCAAACAGAACGTTTTAATATTTCAGAATGCTTGTTTGAACGTCCATGCAAATGTGATTAATTATCAATAATGTAAAACTTCTGCTTATTGCCCGAGGAAATGAGTGCCATTAAAGATTTGTTTGACTGATCGAGGAAATGCAGATCGGTAAAATCCCTGTTGCATTTAGATTCCCTTCAGCTGAGCCGTGAAGACAAACCTTGCATTTGAAAAGTAATAGCAGCACCATTTGCCCCATCAACACATTTAGCTTTTAGCTTTCACCGATGATGAAAGAGCTTTAAAATATCCTGAAGTCAGGGTGTGGTGTGCTTTTGCTAACTGAGCTTTTACACTTGTTTTATGCACGCATGATTTGTGTTTTTTTCACATTTGCATGTCATATTATTTATATACTAACACCCTGAAAAGAGGATTTGCCTTAATAAGTCATCATCTTGTTTCATTACATAATCTTTCAAATGCAGAATAGTGATGAAAAAAGGACTGTCTCTTACCTTTGGTCCTGCTTTACCAGTTGGTCCCCTCGGTCCTCTTTCACCACGGGGTCCCTACAGAAACGATCACAAGAGGTATGAGAAAGCAGTGTGTGACATTAGTCCCAAACTGATCAACAAAAGGGCACATATTATTTGCTTTTGTCCTAAATTTGTTGTCTCACCGTGGGTCCTCTCTGTCCTCGGGGGCCTGACTTCCCTGATGTTCCCTGTTTGTGAGAGAGCATAACATGAATTAATGAAGATGAAGAAAAAATTATGTCGGTTCCATATTACTACTGTTTTTATGTTATAAGAAATGCATTCTAATAAAATAAGAAATATAGGCAATAATTTTTTCAAAAGATATTTGTAATATTTATTTATAAATATAAAAATATTTAAAATTAACTATAATAAATAGTGCATTTAATAATCATCAATATAATAAATAAATAAATATATAAAAATGTGAATTATTAACAATATATAATCATTTAACCATCAAGTGAATAATTATTCATTTCATATTCTTTCATTTTAAAAGGTATGTGTTATAGATAAAATATTAAAATATACAAATATTATAAATACAATAATGTTATATAACAATTAAACTACACTCTATACACATTGTATTTGAATACTATTTTTGTTTCAATAAAACATTTACTAAAATTTAGGAGAAGTAGAGATAAATAAAGAAATGTTTTGCTTTTAAATTTTTATGCTCAAATGCTCCGTTCAGCCAATCATTAAAAATGATGGTCATTATTGTGTAATTTCAACAAAACCATAAACAATATTTCTTTCAGCCTAGTAAAACATTGTGATTAATTTGATTAGCGGTAGATTATATTAGCATTTCTCCATCTCATGAATACTTCATGCATATAGTTATGGTGGAACAAAGAAAGTTTTGCATTACCAAATGAATGCAGTCTGAGTGTGTGTGTGTGTGTGTGTGTGTTTAATGGCTTGAGAGAATAAGAGGTTTTTGGATTATAATGTGTTTATGGGAGACTGCATTGTCTTCCTAATGGCAGCCGGCTGCTGCTCTCAGCTTAAATGTGATGATATACAGCCAATAAAGCATTGGTGCAGAGAGCTAGGCGTTTACTCAGGGCCTTTCCCAGCTTTTCTTGGCCATAGGGCCTCTGATAACACACTCACTACAGCTCAGAGGCACTGAGACAAAACCCTGTATAGTATTCACAAGCGGAAATGATTGCTTTTATTTCATTCTTTGTTGGTGTTTTTGTCATTTTTATTTATGGCATGCGATGAAGGCAAGTAAAAAAAACAGTGTTATTTCAGTGTTACTTTTTGTATATATTCATGTTCAATTTTCATGTAATTTTCAGCATAATTACATTTAGGCTTTTTTTTTTATTAAGTTTTAATTTTTATTTTAATATTTTACATTTTTATTTTAACTTTGGTTTAGTAATTTAAAGTTATTTTGTCATTTATTATTACTATTATAAATTATTTTAGTAGTTTCAGTTTTTCAGTTAATTTACATTTTTTTTCATCTAATAATATCATTTACATTACTTCAGCTTTATTTTATATTAAAATGTTTTAAATAGTTTTAGATTTAGTTAAATATTCCCCAAACAGAGCTTCTGAATTGAATTGTATTGAATATCTTAAATATATCTTAATATATCTTAAATACTGAAATTATTAATATTGCATCAGTCATATTCCACATGTTATGTTACATATTTTGCATTATGTTAAAATCCACAAACCCTAAAGAAAACCCATGAGAGCATTTTTTCGATAATCAAAACACATAAATATCATAAGATAAGAAAAAAGAGAGAAAAAACGAGACAGGAAAACTCTTTTTTTACACACCCTGGTGCCTTTCTCTCCACTGGTTCCTTGGAATCCCTGGAATCCTTGAGAACCCTTAAAGAAGAAACGAGAGAGACTGATTAATTCACAGGTCCATCAAAGTGAGGAGGGAGAGAGGGATAAAAAGAGAAGAGAAGAAAAGTGCTGTTGCAGCAGTGCATGCTGGGTCATGGTCAAGCGGAAAGCTGACACCAGATGGCATTATGGGTAAATCCACTTAGCTTTGATCAAGAAGTTCAAACATGTCTGCCTTCCAATCCTGCTTTAATGCATGCGCGCACACACACAAGCTTGTCCTTCTATCAATACATGCACACACTCAAGCACCGCCGCTGAGGATGCTGGGTGATCGCAGGCAGATCAGGTTTATTTACCTTGGGGCCTTGTCTTCCTGGATAACCTGGCAACCCAGGCACACCGAGCTTACCCTGAAACCAAAACACACAGAAGAAACATAACTTATCAGTCGTGACAAAGCAGTGACAAACTTCACCGTGCATATACAGATACACACTCACCTTCTCTCCGTTCGGCCCGAGAGGGCCAGGATCTCCAGGTAAACCGCCTCTTCCTTTGGGGCCCTCAGGCCCGTCTTCACCTCTGGGTCCAGCAGCACCAAGCTCTCCCTGAACACAATCAGATTTAGTCATTTCCCTCAGAAAGCAGATTTACTTTTACATTTTTAGAGGCCTGTTCCAGTAAATTACAACTGTACGTCAGCCAATCATATCAGAGAACCATTTATCAGCACTACTTATTGTACTTATGTTCATCTCCTAATGGCTGTAAATAAAAAGGGGTGTCTTTGAATGTTTTTAGGTGGGTGTCTTTGAATAAACAATCCTTGAAGTTAATACTGGAAGGAGTTTGTGTGTACAGTTAATGTGTGCTGGAGGTTTTTGCCACTTTAGAGATATAATAGGCTAAGACTGGCACTTGAGCAGCATGGGAACTAGTGAAGTGCGTGCGTGGCATTTAACAAGAGTAAATGGTAATTTGGGACAATGTCCACCCACTTAAATCTAGAAGCGTTTGCATATTGGTCCCTAATAACCTAGAGCGGTGCGCGTTTGCTCATTACAGACATTTACTCAGCGCCGCGGCTGAGTCAGCGGACTTCAAACCACCAAAAAATCAGATCAATTAGACTGGGCGAATATTATACATGCCCTTGGACTGACTCCTGGAGTCCTGAATGACACAATTTCTCAGCATTTTGTGTGAAAAACATCTGTGAAATAGACTCTGGAGCGTGTTGTCTGGGGAGTTTTTAACACATTTCAATGTGGACCGATTCCCAGGTTATGGTCCTTAGGGTCCTTTTTTCAGTGGATGTCTATATTTGTTCAACTCCCAAGGCAAGTATGAGCAAAAGTAATATAGATGCACCACTAAATAAAGACCCACTGTGATTTATGTGATGCTCTGAGAATTAAAGATCGACCAGAACGTAGAGAGAAATCAAATCCCATAATTCTCCAGAGATAAAGCCAAACACAAATAACCTCTTCAACCTGTGAATAAGTCTCTTACCCTGTCGCCTTTGATGCCCATATCTCCCTTAAATCCCGGAAATCCGTCTTCTCCCTGGGAAGGAAAGAGATGAAGATTTGACACTGAGAGCGTTGCACACTTCCTTTTGCACATAATGCCCCTTTTTTGACAAATGCGAAGGGACGGATCTCCATGGCAACTGCTATTTCTGTTATTTGCCGGGGCCTGATTTTATTTTCCTGCTGCACTCTCGCAGGATACAACTTTTTAATGACCAAAGTGGGAAGGTCAAAAATGCATCTTGGAGTACACCGGTTTCCATATTCAGAGGGCGAAATGAAACATTAATGACACAGGAGCAGTGCATTAGCTGTCAGCGCACACACACACACACAACAATATCCATACGGACGCAGTCGCACGAACACACTCTGAAATTACCTTTTCACCCTTGTTTCCTTTCAGCCCGCGGACTCCATCAGCACCCTGCAGACAGAAAGAGTGAAAGAGCAAAAGAAAAAAGATCAACAGAGGCCATCTGAGCTTCAAACATCTGAGAAAGCGAACCCCTGCGATTGACTCACTGCATCACGAACACTGACTAGAAACCATGAAGGTGCTAAAAGCTCTCAAACCCCAGCAAGCTGCATTACTCTCAGCTGTCTGTATACTGTAGACTCGCAGTGGATTACAATAATGCATTTCAATTGAATTGCAATTTTTTATCTATGCGATCATTTGGCATGAAATATAGGTATATAATCTTATCTTGATTCCTCAGTCATTTTGGATAATGCTTATAATATATAATATAGCAGGGCTTTAAAAACCATTAATCTTGATTATTGCACAAAATAGAAGTTTGTGTTTACATCTATAAATTAGTATAAAGTTTGTTTACATAATATGTGAGTACTATGTATATATATAAATATGCACACATACATAAAGAATGCATGCAATATATATTTAAATTTATTAGTGCTGACAAATGATTAATCACGATAAATTGCATCCACGAGTTTTCATTTGCACAATACATATGTATGTGTATGGTGAATATTTATTATATATATTTAAATACACACACCAATTTAAATATTTAAGAAACATATGTTATGGTTATATTTGAAATATATTTCTATATAATATTAATTATATGGATATAAATATATACATGTAAATGTTTTCTACATATATACTGTAGGTGTTTATGTTTATTAATTTTCAGGATACAAATGTAAACAAAAAACTTTTATTTTGGATGCGACTAATCACGATTAATTATTTTTCCAGCACTGAACGTAATATATAGTATATACCATATATAAATATGAATAATCAATTTGACAGTCCTATGTTATATTACACTGACAACCCAATATAATATAAATTTATATATTTATATATATATATATATTTTTTTTTTTTTTTTTTTTTTGAGACATTGGTTTAGTTTTTTGTATGATCCCAGGACTGCTGAACTTCCAATAACTTTTCCCCCCCATTTTAATTCAGAAATTCATCTTCACATAACTTCACATAACTGTCTTCCAACAATTAAATCTAACAGTCTAACCAATGACTTTATTTGGTACAGTTACAAAGCAGTTGAACACTTTATTAAACTTTTAATTGGGTCAGAACACCCAAACAAATCTGACTGACTTCTATCAATACACAATATATCAAAATAATAAATCTAACATAATATACTATAACCTTCAAACTAGACATACTTGTCTCATCAGTGAATTTACATGCACTGCCTTTCATTTTAGCCAAAAGAACTGAAAATGGCTATAAAGTTGAAGTAATTTAGCTTCAGGAAAGTATCAGAAACACTGGCAGGGTGCCGTCTCCGTTTCACAATGAGGAAAAAGCTAGAGGCAAAATGACTTTTCTTACTACTACAGAACTACAATACCTACTGAGCAATGAGAGCTTGTTATGAGTATGGTTAAAAACACCTGCCTTAACACCTCGAGGCCCAGGATATCCGATCGGCCCCTGAGGACCAGGAGGTCCCTGTAAAACACAATCAGTTATCGATGGAGTTATTGATCACCTCTGAAGCTTCATTTGCTGTCTGTAAGGAAACTCGTCTTATAGATGAATGAAGGATAAACATACCAGATGTCCTTTCTCTCCGGATGGCCCTTCTTTTCCTGGGTGGCCCTGTGTTTGTGATAAAATGACACGTTATGCTGCAGTAATTAGATATAAAACCATCAATTGAGGATAGAATAGGCATTGAGAACAATGTGTGTCCATGAAGAGCTGCCAGGCAGATCAGCGCACTGTAATTATTAATACAATGAAATCTCTCTGATACACAAATAATAGAGCTGCTTGAGATGATCAGACGTAAAGCGTGTGTGTTTCCCGGACTCACCGGAGGTCCGTCGGCTCCTGGCATTCCCGGTAAGCCTGGTTTTCCATTGGGACCCTGAAAAGAGGAAAACCAGTCCATTAACACTCAGCACACACTTCCTGTTTCAACATCCGCTCGAGCGATCGATAAGTTAAAGTGGTCAGTGTTTTGAAGGGTTAATGACAAATATCAATGTCCAGAATTATGAAAATATGCTTTAAAAGTATGTGCTTCAAGCTTTGTATTCATGCAGGGTTAAAAAAATAGTATTTTACTTTAAAAATATCAAGAGGTGTAAGTAAAAGTAAAAATAAATATAATTTTCAGCATTATTTCCAAATCATATAATTTTCTAGTTACATAACAGTGAAAAGGTTTTGATTTGGCAGTTAAACTTTTTTTTTTAATACTATATTTTTAAATATTATATATATCTACTACTAACAATAATAATAAAGCACTGTTAATAATAAACAATAAAACACATTTCACCAAAAGAATTATTCTTTATTACAATTTTTAAAGCAAAATAAAATATTTAATAATAATAATAATAATTTCAATTTACAAATGAAAAGCTTTATAATCTGTAAAAATGTTTTTCTTGAAAAAAGCCTATTATGCTCATTAGAGCTGCATTTATTTAATTAAAAAATATAGTAAAAAATATTGTTAGCATTAAAAAATAACTGTTTTCTACTTCAATATATTTGAAAATGTAATGTATTCCTTTTATGCAAAGCATCATTCATTCATTCCATCAGTCTTCAGTGTCACATGATGCTTGAGAAATCATTGTTACATGCTGAAACATTTCTTATTGTTATCGATGTAATCTCACCTTCTCTCCTGGAGGTCCGATCGCTCCCTGAGGACCTGGAAGTCCCTGTGGAAGAGGACAGGATTAGAGGATATTAACTGGTTAATGAAGCCAACGATAGATAATGTCTGAGTGGGCGTGGCTTGATGAATACCTGGGCTCCGGGGTTGCCTTGTTGTCCTGGAGGTCCTGGCTCACCTTGAGGACCCTGACGGTGAAAACAGAAGCATAATAATGTGTCTGTGCAGAAGCAAGTTTGTAAGTACAGAAGTGCGTGTGTGTCTCAGACGTACAATGTTTCCTTTAGGTCCAGGATGTCCGTCCATACCAGTCACACCCTAAAATGATAAAAGAAGGTTTAAAATAAATGAAAACAAATTTAAAGCATTTAAATGTTTACATATTCTTACATTTTAAAAATATTAAGACATTAATAATTAAGCTATTTATTTGCAAGTAAATAAATACCATGAAGTTTAATGACTTAAGTTTGTACTCACGGGAGGTCCTGGGGGCCCCTGGGGACCTTTGGGGCCCAACAAACCACGAGGACCCTGAAAAAGAGACGACAGAGTTGTGTTCAGCTGAAAGTGTCTGATAATAGAGGCGTTACTGACATAAAGTGTGTAGCATTTGCCCGGTCATGTGACCTCAACATAATTAAAACAGCTTTTTCTATGCATCTTATGTAACTCCTCATCTCATGTGTTATATTTTAAACATGAGGAATCTCTATTTCATTTTTACACGAACTAAAAATTAAATAAAATAAAATAATGCATAATAGATATGTGTTCCACCTTTTTTAAATGTTCAGTAAATGTTAAAATAATAAAATTTACCCCAGTCATGATTTTTCACCATAAATAAAACAATATTAAATATTTAATATTTCTTTAATATATAATATTTAAATATTTTTAAGCCTGAGCCAAAAAACACTGCTGAGAACGAAAGAGCTAAAATGGTGAAGATGGAGCCCCCCCCTGCTGGACAGAGCCTTAAACTGCTTATTTAACTAGTGGTTAATATTATGTCCCTTTCTGTCTTTGAATGTTTCCTTCACTTCACACTCATAATAAGTAAAATGCAGAGGGCACCTCAAAAAATGAGTGATGAATCTGTGTTTTCACTTCACTGGAGGAAGCGTTATTTTACATAACACTATGATCTAGTGGATAATGGTGGATAAAAGAGCATGCTGGGATACTGGAGGAGATATAAACTCACTGATTCTCCGGGCAGACCACGGGGTCCAACCTCTCCATCATCGCCCTGGGATACAGGAAATGATATCATCATGACGTCAAGATTCATTTTGATATAGAACAATAACACTGATGATGAAGGAAACAGGAAGGGATTAAGATAAGAAGCTCATACTCTCTCTCCATCCTCTCCTGAAGGCCCCGGTGGCCCCTGAGGACCCGTCTCACCCTACAACAACAACAACAATGACACGCTCATTAGATTTCATACAGTAGAATTAATCACTCTCCTTTTTACACGATTGCTGCCAAATAAATAATGTTGAAATAAAATAAAATAAATATATATAATACACTTGCTGTTGACCAGAAGCATTTCACCTATTTTAAAATGTCCATAAACCTGTATACACTGCAAAATAAGTTTTATTTGGACATTCAATGTTGCTTTCAACTGAAATCATTTTTTAAGGCTGGCCAATCAGTGCAAGGTCATTATTGTTAATTAAAAACAAAACAGAAACTACAATTAAAACCACAAAAAAATAGTTAAATAAATTTTGTCTCACTGCTAATTTTATATTTTAATTTAACATACTAAATAACTAAAAGTGAAAATGATTAAAAACAATATATAATTATTTTTTCAAGTACAACTATAAAATAAAAAAATAAAAGCAAATACAAAAATCTCAATTACATTAAAATAAAATACTCTATTTATTTTAAAATGTGTTTACCCTGTGACCCTTTTCTCCAGGCAAACCAGCGAGTCCATCGAACCCTCGGTCACCCTGTGAAGCACAGACAGGAAATTAACATTTTATAAATAAGAAACCACAATAATTTCTCTACACAAAATCAAAGCTGATGTTTATACTTTCTAGCATCTATTTGAGCACAATTCATCACTGTGTGTCATGCTTTAATATATTCGTCGTAAAACACGTTTATCTCATTAGCTTTACCTTTGTTCCCGTCTGTCCAGGCATCCCTCTGGCTCCATCCGAGCCAGGTCGACCCTAAGTCACGGTGCACAGGATTCTTGTTCAAAAATCTTTTCATACAGAATGATCAGTTAACAACAACAACAACAACAAAACGTACCCTTCTACCAGGCTTTCCAGGAGGGCCTACGGATCCCAGCGGACCGCGAGGACCCTAAACACACACACACCTGCATTAAAAGGTCTTCAAATACGGTCAAAAAACTGAGGATTGTGTGTAATTCGTGATGCCTACCTGAGGTCCTGATTCTCCAGACTCTCCTTTCAGTCCAGGACCACCAGGAGGACCCTGGGAAAATCAAATCAAGCACAAAACATATCAGACTCATCGTAATATCATAGATATCATTATTTGGACAGACTGAAATATTTATACACAGACATACCAGAGGACCGGGACGGCCTGTCAAACCCATGGGTCCGGTTGGACCTCTCATCGCCAGCTGTATTATAATGACACAGAGCCATTAGCTTGCATAGAGAAGCGCGTGTGTGAAACATATTAGTGTAAGTGTGTTGTTTTACCCTAGCCTGCTGCATGATGGCTTGCATCTGAGCCTCTTGGGCAGAAACGGCAGGGCCTTTATGTCCACTGTCTCCTCCTGAACTCATGCGGAACTGCAGAGACACAACCAACAAATCAACATTTGTTTAGACATGATAGCAATTCCACCTGTTTTAGAATGTTCTTTATATGTCCCAAAATATTAGTTGCATGCTGCATTCAATCAATGGCATCCAGTTCTAGCAAAACATACAGTTCAATTGCATAAAATATAATTTTAGGAATTTCTCTGAAAAAAATATTCATTATATGTTCAAATAAAATAAAAACAAAAACAGATATAAAATGGTGAAACAAATCTATGTTTAAATAAATTTAAACCAAATTAAATTAAATAATTTCAAATAACTCTAAAGCGTTCTACATGTTTTAAAATGTTATGTTTAAATAAAATGAATAAAAATAAAACAAAAAAATAAATATAGCAATGCATTTAAAATTAAATACTTCTAAATACTATCTATATGTATTCCATTCCATTTTTTAATGATATGTTAAAATAAAATAATGCATTTAAAAATAAAATTGTTCCAAAGAGTTTTATCGATTTAACAAAAAAAAATTATACTAAAATAAATAAATTTTATTTTAATATAAAATAATATAAAATCAACCAAAAATTTTTATTACATAAAATAAAAATAATAAAACAAAATATTAATTCTAATGTTAAATCTTTTAAATATGAATAATATATTCCACTGAAAAAAGATAAGCTAAGAATAAAATAATGTATTTAAAAAAAAAAATTCTAAATTTTAAAAGGTTCAGTAGTACTCCAATTTTTTACATTTTATTCTACATGAAATGAACCTTTTAAAATACATATAGTACACACAGCTTAAATAAATAAATAAATAAATACAAAAAATATAATGTACTCTAGAGCTAAATTACGACTAGCATATTGCTCTTTGTATATCTTGCATATGAAGATAAGAAATAGTATGACTAGTATGGTAGAATGCAGTTATGTGTTTCTGTGTCTTGAGTTAAACTATTCAGCACTGCCATCTGGTGGCTGAACTCGATCACTACACTTCCAACAGAACGAACACTAGTCTCAAAATGAATCTGTGCTTCATGGCTCTGTATTGATTTTCCTGGGTATTTTGGGGGGCTTGAGGAGAGGTAGTGGTTAGGGTGGGGTTTAATCACAATCACATGTTGATTATAAACACCTATACAACATGCACAACATCATTTTTAATGTGGTGTTTAGAACATCTGGATTTGCCATGGAAGCATTCCAGAACTTGACATTGTGCAGTCTATACACGTTCCGGAATCACAAAAAAACTGTATTGGAGTAACAGCTGGGAAAGAGGAAGTTTGGAAAAGCTGAGAGTATGATGTGGAATTTGCGAAATGTCCCATTGCATTAACCAGCATGTGATTGATGAGGAATCACAGCAGCAAAGGGAGCGTTATGTTTCTGATATCTCTCTTGACATAATTATCACTGCTAAACCACTCTGAAAATAAATTAAGCCAGCGCAAGAACATACAGGTAAAGTTAAAAGATGTGTAAACACCAGCTGTTTATGTATCATTTTAACGTGTGATTTTGTAAGTGTTTATCTGGTGATTGTGCTCAGATTTACATACAGGCAACATCAGGACTGTCCCTGGAGGTCCTGGAAGACCGTCGGCTCCAGGCAGACCAGGGCGACCAGGAAGACCCTGTCAAAAGAGCAAAGGATTATGGGTAATGCATTGTGACCTTTAATATAATCTTTAATAATTTTAAAATAAAATAGTTTCATACATATTAAAAAATTCTTTATTCATTATATGTTAAAAATATAAATAAAAATATAAAATAATACCTCCACCTATATATATTTATATATATATATATATATATATATACACACACACAAATGAATGAATGAATCAATAAATATTTATAATTTAAGAAAATATTTTTTTTATTTAATTCATATATACTAATACACACACACACACACACATATATATATAAATACTTCTTTAAAGAACTTGTAAAGGTGTATTACTTTATCAAATTTTTTACATGTTAAACTTTATTTTTTACTAATAAACACGTTGCAACCGTTTTCCCAAATTAAGATGGAATTTAAATTTTAATTAAAATATCATGTTTTCGTTGACATAGTTACTTACCCTCTCACCGGGCTCTCCAGCACCACCTGGGGGTCCCGTTGAACCTGGAGGACCTGGAAGACCCTAAAAACAACAAAACAGTACTGTGAGGAACACATACGACGCTACTGCAAACACACAAACACACAAGGGTGTTGGTCCGGTGAGGTCAGACTCTAGATCACTGCTGGACTTGTTCCATTGCTCTATTTCTCATGTTGTTCTAGTCCCTAAAGAGCCATCAGAGCCATCAAGCCTCCAGCTGAGAGAAGAGTTGCTTCTAAATAAGTAGGTCAAGAATGAAACTGTAGCAACAAAACAGACATGCAGCTGTTTAGCATTGTCAGCAATAGTCACAGGGCCTAGAAAACAGATCGGCTTTCCTAGCAACTCAGTTTCCCAACAAAACGTGGTGTGCAATACTATTTTTTATCTTGCAATGTAAAGCACAGACGTTCTTTGGGAAGCACAGCTCATTTTAGTGAATCCAGTTGACTCAGAGGATTCAATTCAACTGATGGGTTTGGAAGGTTTGGTTTAGTAAACCAATTGATCAAATCAAAATCAACTATGTTCGCAAGTTCTGTCATTATAGATAGAGTTCAATGCACCTTACAACTACGGTTAGTTAACGCTTTTTGGAAAATGCACCCCTGGTCAGATTAGGAGGTTCATTTAGTGAATCAGTTCACTCAAATAATTCGGTTCAGGCTGGTTAGTTTGGAAGATTTGTTTGAACAACTCAATTAACCGAGAAGATTCAATTCACCTAATTGGTCTGGAAGGTTCGTTTTATAGAGAATCAATTGACTCAGAGGAATTAGTTCAACTGGGGCAAGCTCTGTCGTTATTGATAGTGTTCAATGGACCTTATGACCGTAGTTAGACCAGAAGGTTTGTTTTAGCGAATCAGTGAATTTAAAGGATTCATTGGTGATAAAGGTTCATTTTAGTGAATCGCTTGGTTTAGAGGATTCAGTTCAACTGGGGCTGATTTCTCAAAAGCGTTCAGTCTTTACCAATTGAGTTCAATGAACCTAAGTTAGGCCATAGTTAGACTAAGATTTAGAAGTTTTGTTTTAGTGAATCAAATGACTCAAGAGGGTTCAACTGGTTGGTTTTGGAAGGAAAGTAGACTTACTGTGGGACCCTCTGGACCAGATGGGCCTTCGACCAGCATTCCCTACAAAAACAGAAAAACACAAACACATTAGAATAACAGCATAAGCAAAACCTGCAATATACTGTAAGATCTGAAGCAAGACAGAACCACAGCTTTGGTCAAACTCATGCACACTTCTGTGGACTGTGTGTGTGTGTAAGATGTGCGCTTGGCCGGGGGTCTCAGTAATGATCATACCAAACAGCAGCATCAGGAAGTCTGTTAAAGCACTGGTGCCTGTTTCTCATGCCTCTGACTGTTTATGAAGCATGTGAGATGATCTTCAGACTGCAGCACAGCTGACTGAACATTCCAGAACCTCCAGAATGAATCTGATAGTTACAGCTGAACTGCTCAAATCTGACCGGAATGCCTATACTACTGCTATTTCA
This sequence comes from Enteromius viviparus, assembly GCA_032353835.1. Lineage (NCBI taxonomy): Eukaryota > Metazoa > Chordata > Actinopteri > Cypriniformes > Cyprinidae > Enteromius > Enteromius viviparus. Next base: position 14,341,411 of record JAUCNO010000425.1, read on the forward strand.
TAAAGAAAACTGTTTCAAATGTAGCATAATGTGATGAGAGAAAAGGTTTAAAGTTTTTGAAGTTTATTTTGAATTTTTATTTATTTTTATTTTTTTTTTTCATTTAAGTTTTAGCAATTTTCAAATTAAATGATTTATTTCTAATTCTCACTGAAGTTTTTAAATTTGAAATTTTTATCTAATATTTATATTTCAATTTATTTTATTTCAACTGTATTTCAATTATAACAATTATTTCTAATAGTTTTAAGTTTAGTTAACAGTAACTGTTTGTTTTATTAATTGCATTTAGGTGTTAAATAATAATCAATCATTAATATTGCTAATAAATAATCAATAATTAATGTTTTTTGTGCCAGATTAAAAAAATAATAATATATATATATAAAGCTACTTCAAAATGAAGTATTTTTTAATTTGATATATGGTATTAAATAAATAATACTTTTCAGGTTCAATACTATTTATTTACTATTTAATACAATACTATTTTGGTTCAAGTCATTTTAGTACTTTAAAGTAAATAAATGCTTGCCTGAAATCCATAAACAGGCTACCTTTTATTAGTTTGTGAATGAACTGTACATTGTTAGTCACTTTGAATAAAAGCGCCTGCTAAACGCATAAATGTATTTTTATTAAACATTTGTGCATAATATTATAAAGTAAAAGTTAGAGGGCGTTTAAATACTGCAAATTGTTTAAACCAGCACAAAATTTCCATTACTGCACATTTGTCAGGGAAATTCATATTAAAACAGATCAAACTTTATCAGGACATACAGGCTGCTTTGTCTGGAAGATCAGTTACAGATCGAAAAGCGCTTGCATGAGTTTCGTCATAACCTCAACAGTGCAATTAACTCAAAAAGCCTGTGAAGATTGAATTACAGTCACTGAGAGGTCCAGAGCTCAAAGCACAGGATCATTACATATTCAGAGCTCAGCCTCTCTAAAGATCCAGAAAAACACAAATGGCATTTGTTAGTAGTAACACCATGGTCCAATCTGCTGTTTTTTATAGATGCTGTGGGTCTCAGCTGTGTCCTAAAGGCTTCGTCCGAGTGTGCTGTCGTGGCATTGGGCATGTTCACTTAGATTTGATGCATTCCTTACATGCCAAAAAACACAGAGTGGACACAGTGTGTGTTTGAGAGCAGAAATGGGAGAGAATGTGGGCACTTGCTGAAAGAAGCATGTGATTTCAGCATTTTTCTTTCTGCAAACCACATGGTCATCCTTCATTAAAACCAGGTGTCCTGATCTGCATGTTAGTGCTTTTCTTTGACTCTGATCTTTTGAGCTGTTCTTGTATCTCTTTAACAGTACCCTGAAAACAACTGAAACAACTGAGTCATTTATTTAGAGGCATTTTTAAGGCATTTTTATATTAGTAGAATTTATAAGGGAATATATCCAAAAAAAATTTATTTGGATTTAATTGGAATTATTTATTTTTATGACATGAAATGGTATTTTTGTAAGGTAGATTGATTTTAATTATTATATTTTTTATCATGTACAATTTGTCTTATATTTATAGTTCATACTTATAGTTTATTTGAGTGCAATATTATTGTATTTTATTTTAAATAGATATTTTTATTATTATCTGTAACAGTTATTAGACCTTTTCTCTTTAATCACCAGTATTAATAAATATATAGTATATATTTTTTGTTGCTCCAAAGTGTCATTTTTTTCAGTCTACAGACATCTGTAATATGATACTGTATGATATGGCCTGATTTGACTGTGAAGGCAAGATCTTGTCTCTTTCTCCATCCTGATGTTCATTGATAATAAACCCAGATGTCATTCTCTCCTGCTGAGATTGCAATGACATCTGTTTGAAGTCTCCCAGCTGTTAGACATCGAGAGCCACATGAGCATTAGAGACTGTATTCAAGCACAGACGATGATTCCCATCATGCAAATATAACAGCGTGGTAAACACATCTGCCGAGTCCAGAACAGGAGTGACTCGCTCCTTTTGAAGTGCAAATGCAGTGAATGCAGATTAATCCAAAACAGAAGACTGATCCAGGTGTCTTTTTTAAGCTGTCCAAACATGTGCATGAATGCAAAATTGGACAGATGTGAAAGAGAGCGGAAGATACAATAAATGCAAGATCACATTTGGAAACTTCCTTGGGTTTGTGTTAATAAAGAGTTGTCAACATGCCAAACCACTTCAGAAAAAGAACTGTAGTATATGCTGTATGTATCATGTAGTAAGTTACACTCACAGGTTCAATGATGGCAGGCTCTCCTTTCTGGCCTTTCTCTCCCCTCAGTCCATCCACCTTTGAAAACACAAACTCCATTTAATTCAATTCAGATCACTGTATATCAGTACGAACACAATATAGAACTATATATAGAACTATTGCTGTCAAACGATTAATCGCATCTCAAATAAAAGTTTTTATTTGCATAATATACATCTGTGTACTGTGTAAATGATCTTTTTTAGGTGAAATAGTCCTATGAGTTTGTACAGAGGTGGGTGGAGCTAGAGGTCACCTGTCCGTAGATCTCGTCTGTCTCTGCGGGCAGTGCTTTATCGCCGTCGGTGTACAGGTCATCATAATCATACATCTTCTCCAGTTCTGCGTCGGTGTAATCTGTGATAGACTCCTCCTTGAACTTGTCTATATCGATGGATTCGGCCTCTCCGCCAATTCCTCCTTGTCCTCCAGTGGCAACAGACCCCGCCCCCGCGCTGGCCCCAGCACTGGCGGCTCCGCCCCCAACCGAGCCACTTGACGAAGCAGACCCGCCTCCAACGGAAACAGATCCGCCCCCAACAGACACAGACCCGCCTCCAACAGAAACAGATCCGCCCCCAACAGACACTGAAGTGCTACTGCCGGCTCCATCCACGTTATAATCTATATCTCCATATCCTTCTCCATATCCCTCTCCATAGTTCACATCAAGACCCTCGCTGTAGTGGGTATCATCATAACCTCCATCAACCTGCACATCAGACAAACACAAGGCTTCAGACATTTATATTGGTGCATTGCATGAACATCCATCAACTAATGTTGGAAACTGAAATCTGTTTCTGCGCATTTCACAAAATCAAAGAAATGTAAGAATACTTTTTTACTTTCATGACAAAAAAAACATATATAGGTAATTTTTAGGATTGTTCCCAGTATTTTCAGTGGTGATTCTCATTAGATTTACAGTTTTGTACTGTAATATTTTTATAGTACTAAAACAGGTTTTATTGTCTTTTTTTGACAAAAAATTATGATTATTTTTATTTCATTGATAGTGTATTTGCTTTTATTAACAAAAATGAAATATAAATTGGACACGTTCCTGACAGACTCGCAATAATAAGCAAAACTTATAAAAAAAAAAATTAACACATTTAAAACACATAGAAAAATCCTGAAACAAAATAAAATAAAATTGAATCCTGATTTCAGTAATATTCACTTCAGAAAAAAGGATATTGATAATTGTTAAATAAATGTATAAAATTAAATAATTAATTGCAACAATAAGAAAAAGTAGGAAAATGCATAAAAGAGTTTTAAAACATATTTTAAATATATATATTTTTAAAAAATTAATAAAATGTATTTAAAAGACCTGTTTTAAATGTTACCAATTAAATCTACAGTATCTGAACTTGACTGTATATTGACTGTAAAAAGGACCGTAGTCCATTATTCTAAGCACTTAATATTTCTATATGTCTGTATTAACTTTCATTAAAAGAGAAACTGTTTGGGATAACTAGTTCCAACTAATCTCACCGAGGTAGACGAAGAGCTGGAGCTGGAGCCGGTACTGACTCCAGAGCTAGAGCTAGAGCTGGAGCTAGTAATGATTCTGGTGCTAGAGCCGGTGCCGGAGCCAGAGCTGGAAACAGAGCCAGAGGTTCCATTGCGAATGACTGTGACGGTCGAGTGCACTCTTCCACTTCCTCCTCCTCCTGATGATGATGACGACGATGATGATGTTATGACCCGCCTGTCCAGGTTTCCTCCCAGTCCCAAATCCACCTCACCACCCAGTCCGATATCCACTTCTCCTCCGGTCCCCGTGCCTGTGCTGGTGATGGTGATGGTCCGGGAGCCGTCGGGCTGCGAGGTCGACTCGTCATAGTATGTGTCGTATCCAGTCCCATATCCATCATAGCCGTCATACGGTTCTTCGCCAGTAGTCGTGGTAGAGCTGGAGGATGAAGAGGATGAGGAAGAGGATGACGAGGAGCTACTTGAGGAACTGCTGGAGCCTCCTGTTCCACTAGTGATGATGGACGTAACCACGCGACCGCTATCCGGAACAGACACCTGGTAACAACAGGAAAGACACTTCTTTAGAATTGTTTTTTGAAAACGAATGATTTTATTAATGCACTGAATTCTTGATTTACTTTCAATTCATCAGATCCCAGTTAGGAATATTTATGTTTCAGACTAAAGTCCTGTTCACATCAAGGACGTTCACTATAATGATAACAATGATAGGATCCACAACAGTGAACATTATCATCTGTTTATTCTAAGTGAACATGCGCCTGCCACTTTAAATTCTCAAGCTAGTTATACCAGGATAGATTCTGATTGGCTGTCAATGTTTTTATCGTTCATTAGCTGGGAAAAAATTGTTTTCAAAATAATTTCAACTATATTGATTATCTGTGTCTTTATCGTTTTAGTTGTAATGTGGACTTTTTAATATAGAGAACGATTTTTATAACTATCTTTATCCTTATCTTTTAAGTTATCGTGCTTGGTGTGGCCTTAATGCTGGGAACTGAACTATTGATGGTAATTTTGTGCAGTAGTCCTGCTCCACATTTTGAATGCATTGAATATATTTTTGCAAATATTCCATATTATAAAAGAAAAATAAGTTATGAAAATAGTTTAATTTAATTTATAAATCAATATGAAATTTGAATTACTTACTTCACCTAGTTCTAACTATGAATTATTTAGTTTTAATTAAAATCCTTTTTCTGCTATTGAAAAAAGCTGACATAACATAATAATAAAAAATTAGACAAACATTATATAAAACATGAAAGACATGAGTAAATACTAAAATAGTATGTAATAGTACTACTGACCATTAGGTCTTCAGTTTCGGTTCCAGTCGCTTCATCGGTTGTCGTTTCTTCTTTCTTTTCAGAGTCCATGTCCTCATAGTAGGGATATTCGTAATAGTAGTTTTCATCATCTGTGTTCTGAAGTAAAATGTAGAAGTTAAGTGTTAAGCTACTGTATAAAAAACACAAGTCTTCCAAGAAAAATATTTACGGTGCCTTACAATGGTACAGCTCATTACGGCACTGTTCAGTTCGGCTCGGTTTGTGTTTCCACTGCAGTGGAAAGTACCGCTTTAGAGTGGGCAGGATTATTCACGCGTCATTATAGTTGCGCCGCCTCTACTGCCGTGACATCATCGTAAATGTGCCACAAACAAACACCCAAACAATGGACCATATCGACGGAATGGTGTTCTTCATTCTTCATACAAAAAGGTGCGTCCGATCCTTCGCTGGCTGTGATGATTTAAATCTAGCGGGTCTGTTGTGTCTCGTGTCGCAATTTCAGTGATGCAGTAATGACGATTTTCTCCGGCCAATCAGTGACCAGCAGAGTTTACACATCACGTTTTGGTAACGGTTCGGCTAGCTTTGAACCTTGGCTGAGGTGGTACTAAAAAAAGAACCAGATACCAGGCACTGTTCCCAGTGGAAAACCCCCCAAAAGTTAGCTGTACTTAACCATGCCATGCCATACTATGCAGTGGAAAAGCGCCATAAGTTAATAATACAGTACTAATTCTAGAGTGAGTTTAGTCATTTTAGCTTCAGTTCTTTTGTAAGTGCATATGGGTAGCTGACAAGGTTCCATGTAGTCTCATGGAATGATATCATACACAGTGCATGCATAATTAGTATGCAAGAAAAATGCTTTTTTAACTAATTTCAGATGGAATACAGCGCATCCCACCACATATAAAGCTGCACATGGATCCATTTTGGCAATGAGC
>JAUCNO010000425.1:14353672-14365713 GCA_032353835.1 Enteromius viviparus
CATACAGTTTGTCCTGTATAAAAACCATTACGCCTATGGAGAGTCCTCATAAATCACAAAAACCAACATGTGTGTGTATACATATATATCCAATGACCAACATGTTTTCAATGGTTACCATGACATTGCTAAGTGCTCACTAGGGTTTTCTGAGTGGTTGCTAAGTAGCAACTTTCTATTCCAAGTAGGGCTGTAGCAATCGAATATTTTAGTAATCGAGTATTCGGAAGTATTACAGAAATGTACTTCAGCATATGATATGTGGCTTAATTATCCACAATTTAGGATACAGTATTAAAATAGTTATATCATGTAATCATTCATAAACTGAATTGGATTCCTGTTGCACAATACTTGCATATAGTAGCAGTTCTATCTATTGTTTTATTTTCATTGTCATCATAGGTAATAGAGCGCATTTTTCTGTCCGAACCCAGCCCGCGTCCGCCAGAGCTGTACATTTTTTTCTCATACTAGTGACACGTGCACTTTTTTTGTGTGGAAAGCCCGCTTTTATTATGCAACTGTTGGAAGGCGTTTGAAAATGTCAACGGATGAGAGCATCAGTGCACACGGGGCAAAAAGCGCCGTTATAACAGCTCGGGTCGGGTATTCATCCTCTAATAGGTAACATGAAAGCCAAAATGTTCCCACACACCAGATTTATACGACGCTGGCGCATCTTCCAACTCCTGGCAGCCTTCCTTTTCTCTCCCCCTTGCTATTTCTACACGTACAGTATTGTGACCTGAAGCACTCACTCCACACCGTAGACACCACCGTAAACACACTGACATCACATACAGGGCACGATGCTACATTGCGCATGTCATGAAATGTCGAACCGTGCGCCGCATGCATGCACCGAACCGAGACAAATGCGTACCGAAGGCTTCGTGAACCGTGCCACCCCTAGTGCATTTATAAACCCTATTCATTGCAATCAAACTAAAATGACCACACCTGTTGTATTAGACATTAGACTTAGGGACATGATTATAACAATTTTTTCAACGTTCAGTATTTAAACTAAAGTATCAAGTATTCACCCAAGCCATGGTATTAAAAAAATATTACGTATGTTTAATCGTATAAAAGCCATGCACAATTTTGTTTTACAGTAAACTCATTTCTTTGATAATTAGCTGTGGTATAAGCTGATAAATATTCTGGTAACTGTATAGTGTAACCATGCATTCACATCGCCGCTGGGCGAGACCGTAAAAATTCGCTCTTGGTGGACTTCTGCATTCTGACTGGTTTCCGCTAAACCGTGTCATAGCTCATTACCATAAAGTTAACCTGATTTGAACTATCTTCGACGCTCTCGCCATCCATGATGTGCCGCTGTAGTGCCGGATTTGGACCCCCTGCCAGATTATAACTCCCCTAGTATTGGTAGGTTTAGTGTTAGGGTGTGGGTGTGGTTGTGGGATTAAGATTAGCATTGATTTCAACCAGGGGAGTCAAAATTCTCCACAACACCGACCCCTTTTGACGCTCTCGCGGGCGCCGGTGTTCCCTCCACATCCATCGTGTAGTATTGCACTGACCGTTGTGATTTGTCCCTTCCATTTACCTGGTCTCGGGTGACTGGTCTTAGAGTCAGGGATTTATGTGAAAGTTTCACCACAGTAAGTAGCCTGGCTTCCACGACTATAAAGCTCATGGGAGCTAATCGGCCAAGCTACCTTACTACCCGCCTTCTGGGATGCGGGCTTAACCTGTGTCCATCAGACGCCACTGTATACTACAGGACAACCAATCAGACCACTCATTCCGATTACGTGTGCGTAGTGACGGAACCTGAAGCCTCTGTAACCAATTGTAGCTTGCTTCATTAAAGCAGTAGGAAAATGTCGTCAAGCTATTTCAGCCGGTTTTGCCAGATTAATATGAGAGTAGCTGGTATTTACAGTCATTCAGTGATTATTTTTCGAAGAGTTTAGCAAGCAATTGAGCATCACAGAACTGCTGCGTCATCGCGTTACACCCGCCTCAGTCGTGCCGGGGGTGGGGGAGCTCGTTTCTCATTGGTTCCCACTTTTTTGGGAACGGAAATGCTCTAAAACGGCAGCTTTGCCAGACTGACTTTGCTCGCAAAATTGACTGTAGCGTCACAGGAAGTATGGGCGGGCCCAGTCATCTCTAACATGTAAAATCAAATTAAATAACTGGAAATGTATGTTTGGTTGTTTGATATGTACAGTATCTCAAAGCATTGTAAACACACACACAGACACATGCGACCTTTAGCATACTGCTGAAATGAAGCATTACAGGACCAACTGCCGCCCTCCAGTGACTCCTCATCCACAGGATAATGAAAACCTTATGGAAGCTCAAAGAGGCTTTGAAAGCTCATGTGTACTGACCCTGACAAACATTTACCACAGCACTCATAGTTTCCACCAAAATACCATAATTACTACAGTTATTGTTTCTATAATTGTGGTAAATTTGTGACTACTGTTAAATAAAAAAGAAAACACGCTAAACAATGAACAATGTTTGAAAGAGATCACTAATCTTGCAATAACGATAGTAAGGAAACCATGGTATTTTGGCAGAAACTATGCTTATCATGGTACATTTTTGCAAACAAACAAAAGACTTGCCTAATTGTGGGTTATTATTTGCATGAGTGATGCAGACATTTGATGTTTTGTAATGATGTGAACAGCTGTGGCATTTCTGAGGCACATGAATGAAGGTTTTGTCACACAAAAAGTCTCTTCTTTCCATGAGATGGAGAGATACATTAACAGTCACTCAAATAAAACCCAATAAAAGCTAGAGAGAGCTGTGTGTGTGTGTGTTGGTCATAAACCCCAAGCAATCCCATAATTCCCTGCTTCAGGGTCATGAATGTGGCTTGAGAGACATTGGGTTCTTACATGCCACAACAGAGGCCACCACACACACAGAATACTCAAGGAAACCCAAAGAAAAGCATCTCAGTTAAGTGACGTTCATATAGACAGATAGGGGCAGCAACAGGAAGTCACTTACTTTTACTAGTGATTTGAGGTGACATCAGTTTCACAAGCTGTTGCCAATGCAACAAAGCTTATTAGAGATCATATCATTTTCAACAATGAAATGTGGAAAACCATTTCAGAACCATTTCTGTTATCAATCCCTATTTGCTACTTAAATTTTTTTTAATATTACATATGCAACATTGAATTATGTACAATTAATATAATCATAAAAAATAATTATTGTTTTTATTTTTAAAATAAAAAATATATATACTTGCTAATTAATTATAGGTTAATATATATTAATTTTAATGTTTTATTTATTTTTCAATTATTAATTAATGAATTGTTTTTACTTTTTTGAAATTTATTTATTTTAGATTATTAAGATGTTTTGATAATTCTCATGGGAAAAAAAACAGATCATGATTTTTTGCAGTGTAAGTCATCTGTCAGGAACGCCACTCACCCACCGACCTTCAGCGATGAAATCTCATAATGCAAAATACTCCTTTCATTCAGAACGTGTTAACAGAATGACAAATTCTTTTTGAGATTGTTTACTGTGTTAGGAAAACACTTCAAAAACACTAAAGCAAAAAACAGATGGACGCATCCCACCCTCTCTTTCACAAATAAACAGATATGCATGCATAAACGGGTCAGGTCAGTGGGTCTACATCTGCTTAAAGAGCAGTTTTGTGATTGGAGTGAATTCGAACCACGTTTTGCGACCCTCCATCTCACTCGATTCTGTTTGAGGAACGTGTATTTTTCTTCTGTCTTAATGAAACAGTATTTTATTCCTCTGCTGTTCCACAGCGAGGGGAGGGAAGAAAACATCTGGAAGACATTTTTCCTTTTTTCCCCCCGCTCTTTTTTCCCTCTTTTTCTCTGGGATCAGCAGACAGCACAATGACGGCTATAGCTTCCAGATGTGAGAACACAAACTCTCGCTCTCACTGCTCGAATCCCAAATGCCTAGAAATATAAGAAAACCAGCGATGCTGGTCCATCTGTGGTTTTTCGCTGCAAAAACACACACATCCCATGATGCACTGGGGTGCTCTAGTCATGCTAACACAGAGTCAGCGACTCTAGCACAGGTATGTAGGGAATGTTGTTCTAGAGGAAGTGTGTGCACATGTGTGAGCTTCATGACAGCCCAGGGGAACTTCAAGCCGTCGGTGGGGTGCCAGACACACACACAGACACACACACTGACCCCCCTCAATTAATCACAACAAAGCCTTAGCAAAGCCCAAACATGGCGTCCGTTTAAAAGCCCCGTGAAAGACTCCATTCATACAGAACAGAGCAGACAGAAATACAATACTCAAAAACTTCAACTTTGAAACTCTGGGAACCAGAGATCTAAACGCACACACACATGCACGCATGCATGACAGGCAGCAGTGTGTGTGTGTGTGTGTGTGTGTGTGTGAGCAGCAGGGGTGGTGGGCTGTATCAAGACCAGGTGTAATCCAAAAGACTGAAACCCTCTCCATCCAACATGATCCTAATGCAACTAGACTGACTTCATAAAGAAAGTGTAAGCATGAACCCATGCAGGACTAACCAATGTGGTGCTATAAGGTTACCAAGGTGCTCTCAGAACTCTTAGAGTGCTGCTAAGGTGAGAACTTTCTAGGGTGCTCTATTTCGTTATTAAGGTGTTGCTATGCAGTGATAATGTTGCTATGGGGTTCCTATTGTACTGCTCTTATTAATAAGAACTATTGTTCCTATTGTCCTATCTCACTGCATAGCAATGCCCTATGTGGTTACTAGGGAATTGCTATGCAGTGAGAATGTTGATATGGGGTTTCTAGGGCATTCTATGTGGTTACTTGGTAGTTTCATGTTGCTAGGGAGTTTTTAAGTATTCTATGGAGTTACTAAGGCATTTGACCTTTTTTTTAGAATGCTCTGTGGGTGTTTATGTGGTTGCCAGGGGGTTGCTATGCTAGGGGTTTGCCTAGCTGCTTCTAGGGTGTTCTACATGTTGCTTTGTGGTTGTTAGGGAGTTGCTATGCATTTATTGAGGTGTTCCGAGAGGTTTTAGAATGTTGCTATGGGGTTACTAAGGAGTTGCTGTACAAATATGTTTTGAGATGTTTTAGAATGTTGCTACAGAGGTTCTTTGGTGTTCTATGTGGTTGCTATGGAGTAGCTAAGCGGTTCTGAGAGGTTTACACATCTTTATAACATTCTGGTTTACAGATATGGCTCTGGTCCGTCAAAGTCTATGGGATTTTTTTTTTTTTCAACCATTTTATCATCTGCAAAAATTGCACAATAGCATACCTCTTCATGACAAGTTACATGATTTAAGAACAGTGAAGAAAATATAACACATGAACAAGTTACATGTGTAAACGTAATACTTATGGTTAGTATTAAAACCATTAAAACTATTTTTTCACGATTTTTTTTAAAGAAGAAATACTTTTATTGAAAAAATGCTGCATCCAATTAAAAGACATAAAGAGGTTTATAGTGTCACTCACTATAAGTATACCATTTTTTATGTCAACACAGCATGAAATGGATCTCTGTCTGCACTTAAAGTGATGTGTTTTGCAGACGCTGTGTCTTGGGGTGGAGCACTGTAAACCTCTAGGGTGGTCATAATCTGAAGGTCACCCCCCACAGTATGCCACCTTTAACCCCTGACCACATGACCTCATCTCCTGTAGGTCTGCTGTCAATAACTACTATAACCTCCTTTCCTCCCCTCAATCGCTTGGGGTTTTTTTCACTTTCCTCTGCCATTTCTCTCTGAAGCAGGCACATGCATACAGTCCTGAACACTTCTCAACCTCCTTTCACACTAGAGGATTCATTTGAGCAACAAAGAAAATTCGATTCAGTAAACTGGTTCAGAATATGATTCACAGTTTAATGAATTATAATTTAAATTTTCATTCATTTCGTAAATAATTTTCTCTCTATCGCAATTAAATGCAAAAAATCTAATTTGCTGTCTTGCCTTCAGTGTGTTTGATAAATATAACGGTGTCTAGTAACTCCAGTAGACTTTATGTGTTTGAATCCAGCAGACATGTGGGTCAGGGTTTGGTCCTCACGTCTGAAATAGGCAATATCTGGTTTTTTTATTGTGTGAACTCAGGCCTTGAAGGTTTCACCAACTATCACCCTCCCAAATGCGGCTTTAGATTGAAGGGAGATTTAAAACGCTTGCAATCATAAAACAATGTGACTCTAAAACACACACTATAAAGCCTAAACCACACAAACCAAGAGGGAAAAAAAATGACTTCTACATTTGGCCACAAAATCAACACTGTCTAATACAGTACAAAACATACAACATTTCTGTCCTGTGATCCCAGAGCTGGACCTCCTACATGCTGAAGGCTAGTACCGGGTCGAGGGCTGGGCTGAGCTGGTCTTACGTAACACACCCAAAATCACAACTGCTGACACGGTAACTGACATTCTACATAGTCATAAAATTGCATAAAATTGCAACTATGTGTTATGCATGCTTCAAACCAAATTCAGTATACAGTATTATGACTTGTCTTGCACTAATCCTAATATTGAATGCTACATAAGATTGATAGCACGTTACAATATGCATACTTTAAAGTATGTAGTATGCCATCTCACCATGCCATCTCTAGTATGTTATGCAGATGGCATGTGAATACATGCATCCCTGCATATTAAGTTATCCGGTCAATACATTGAAATAGTATGCCTTAACCTGGAATAATATTTATGAATATTATATTTGTTATGCATAATATAAATGCATGGCCTGCATTTAACCCATCCAAGTCACAGCAGTGAGAAGTGAACAACCACACACACAGTGAACACACACCCGTAGGTATGTAAACAGATGCAACTAGTCACTACTGACACTACTATGATTTAGGTACTTTACTCTTAATCTTGCATACAATTTGATATGTAATGCATTAGACTGATGCATACTTATAAAAAGCATTTTAAAATCTACGCACTTTTGACATACTATATTAGATGTACTAATCTTAATACTGCATGCTATATAAGAGAGATTGTATGTGGACAGATGCAAACTTGCATACTATGGCAGCAAGCCACTTTTCACATACTATTTTCTGCATACTTTGATTTCAAGTGTCAACTCTTAACCATGTATACTATTTAATATGAAGAGCATGAAACTCATTCATACTTAAAAATCCATCTTGAATAATATGCCATTCAGCCAAAAGTGATTTGGAGTGTATTCATCTTAATTTTGCACACTAGTTAGTATGCAAAAGGGGATTCTGGGAGTTCGATTAGACGGGAAGCCCTTCATTCTCTTCCTGTTGGAACTGGACTGGTACCTTTTAATAGCCAAAGGGAGATGCTGCTTGTTCTGTTAATGGGAGCCATAGAGCCAAAGGCAACATGAACCTGATTTCTCCACAATGTTTATATTCCTCTCTACTATCCTCACTGAATCAAACTTGGAATGAAGAATCAGGACGGCTGAAACGGACAGCTTGCTCTCATTACACAAGAAACATTTTTGAAAGGCTCCAAGGGTGTGAAAGTTTGGCTCCAAACGTTCCAGAGCTTCTCCTCTCAGGGTTTTAAGGGTCTGCAGAACACAACAACAACAAGAGTAACCAAAACCAGAGACAACACACGTGGGCAATAAACAATCGTTACAACATGCCATTTGTTAAAAAGATTCGTTTGCTCTCAAAAGTAAAGCACACACCCAGCAGGCTGAATGAGCGAGGCCGGTCTGCTGAGAGCGTTCGTAAAACACTCATAAAACAGCACTGGTGTGAGTAATAAAGCAGAACAGCCCTGCACAGGAAGTACAGCAGCATCCCCATCAGCCATTTTTGACTTTACAAGCTTCTGTGATGTAATAGTGCCATGGTATCCCACAATGCAACGTAAGTCCCATCATAAACTCAGCACTTCATTCGGTTAGTCCCGCCCCCTGCATGACATCACTGTCAGAGCACGTGTCGTGGAAGCAGTGAGTGTTGCTGTGCATCCCTGCGAGTCTGGCAGCGGATCAAGTCCACCATCTTTTCTGCATTACCCTGCTACAAGTGTGCTCGAAATAAAACTGGAAGCATGCAGAAATAAAGTGCACTACACTGCATTTAGAACACAGCCCGAAGCATTCTAGGTTTTGAAGGAAACTAAACAACTAATGCATTTCAGTCCAGTGTTTCTATTGAAATGTAATCAACAGATGTTCAGTGACAGATGCTCTTAATATATAAAACAATCAATCAAGTCAATGAATCACTTATGAATTCAGCCTTGACTCTCGCAAGCAACAGTGATTAAGTTGAGTGATTTAACAGTTGCGATAGACTCTTTAATTGGCTGAAAATGAATGGAAAAAACATTTTTGGCAGTTCAAACAAGTTTTATCATTATTTGACCAATAAATTAGCATGTCTTCCCCAGATGTTTGTGATTATGTTTATAAAATCTATTACAGATCTATTTTAAAGCTCCAGGTTCACCACGACCCAATAAGGATCTTTCAAGATTAAAAACCTTTAGGTGTTTCATTATAAGTGTTTCTAGGTTCTTTAAATAACTAGTGAATATATAGTCAGATTATTAAACTCTTTAAGGTTTAAACCGAAATATTGATTTTTAAGAGTGCATCTGCTAAGATTTGGTATCACTGCCAAACTAATTCTTTATTAAATACTGTATGTTCTTGAGAAGCTTCTGGACCAAAATGTTCTCAATAATTCCATCACTATAATGAGCAGCCAAGCAGCCATGACCAGACACGAAGCTAATCACACATGCGGAGCAGAATTTCCAATCCCCCTCCCTCTATCCCTCCCCCTCTAGCCTGAAGAAAGAGTAAGAGAAAAGAGAGAGAGAGAGAGAGAGAGAGGGGTACTCCCTGGGACAGGCTGGAGAAACGAGGAGGATGAGAATGAGAGATCATATCCTGTCTGCGTTTGGCTCCGTCGTTACTGTACAAACCACAGATCCACGTTCACAACTAATAAACTGCACACTATCAAATCTGAGTGTGATACACAGAGAGTCGTAATGAAGTGACACTAAAAACAGATGTCAAACAACTGATGCAACCAAAGAAAGTTGGCTCTTACGTGCTCAAAAAATAAACAAATCTTTATGCATATTGCATAAAAATAACTTGGGTTTTTAACTAATGGAGTATTACAGATGAGATCGGGATAGATGGCATGCATAGAGTTCCTGTTTTACACAGTCTCCTGGGTCATTCCTTCTATAAATGGTTTACAAGGTAATTGCGAGCTTCACCTCGAGCATCTCTGATCTAGCAGAGAAGACACGCTGCGGCTCCACCCTGACCCACTGATGTTCTTCATTACAGATCATCCACCAGGAGCCAAGGCTTAAGACTAATGAGCGTTTATTTACATTTATATCCGTTTTAATAAACAGAGAAGCCAGAGAGGTGGGTTCGTTTTATGAGCCTATGGAAAACGTAAACTTCTCTCTGTCTCTCTCTCTTTTTCTCCTGGTGTGTTTCTCATCCTGCATATTTTTCCAATTACGTTCCGCAGTCAGCGCGCCTGCTTGAGGAAAACTGCTTTCTGCCAGATCCCAAACATCTTCCAAAAAGTCCACAAAACTCATTCTAGTCTGCGTGGTTTACATTCACACATCAGAAACCTGAAAAGCGGTCTTGATGTCCTACAACCTTAAAGATAAAGCTTCTTTGAAGTTATTGAGATTCAGCAAAGAAGCACTCAGAGAGTTTGGGTTCCTCAGATTCTGGTGAAGCATCAGTACATAACCTGTTTTTGGTGACACTGATTCTAACTGGAAAGTTTAAAAGTCACCCACTGATGACTTTTTAATCTCTACCTCTAGAAAACCATCCCATCTGTGCTGCTTTAAAGACGCCAAAACCAATTTCTCGAAGAGAAGAACCTGTAATGCAATCTAACCACTGAGGGAAAATTTGGGGCTTTGCATATGAACTCCTGGAATCCAGATTTCTTCTATTACGGATTTATTTACTAATTTGCATGAGAATAGCAAGTGTTACACTAACTTTGAGCAGCGTTAACGAGTAGCATGCCACAATAGATGATGCATCACTATCTCCTCGCGCAGCTGTTGCATTGCACGAGAAAACTTCCCTGATTCCGTTATTCGTCGCTGCTTTAATGTTTTCCTGCAAAAACGGACCTCCGGGCGTCCCTTGTTGAAGAACGCTCTAGGGGCCCCTACCATTCCCTCCTGCGGTCATTCGAGTGAGGGAACAGCGGACTGACCGCGGAGACGCGCAGCCCCTGGAGAGCGCGGCCCGCGGTACAAAGTAACAGTTTGGGAACAGCTGATTCGCCGCTTACCTGCGCTGACTCGTGAGATGACAAACATCAGGAATACTAGGAGTACCGACAGCCGCACCTCCTTAAACCTCCGCTTTACTTTCCATCTGATAGGTGTATCCATGACCACCTGCGTCCGTCCCGACGCGAAGAGTTCGGTTATATTATTATGACAACTTGCTTAAAATCAGGACAGAAACAGTAACCCAACAGTCCCGGAGAGAGAAAGCGCCGCAGCTCAAAGCCTCTCATGCAGCCGTACGTGAGTAAAGTCCTGCGGGAACATTCAGTGGATGGATAGATGGATGGATGGATGGGGCACCTCTCTCCCTTCTTTTCCCTTCTGTTCTTTCCTTCCCTTCAGTGCGCTGCAGTGATGCCCCCGTCACTGAAACTTCGCGGAGCCAAAGTGGGAAAAAACTTCATTCACACGAGCTGTCAGTCACGCGGAGAGCGGCCAATCGGAGAGCAGCGAACACAATACGCGGCTTCTGATTGGCTGATGCTGTGAGTAGGCGGGAAGTTTACAGTGTGGAACTTAATTTACTCTCTCTCTCTTTTTGACTGCATGAATTGAGTCCATTGCAGTCCGTCTTTTAGTATTTTCGATTAGATATATTCTTTGTAACTGAATCACCATTGCATATGAAATATATAAAGAAACTTTGTCTTACCTTGCCTTGTAAACTGTTTTAGCATAGCATCAGTACTTTGAATGGGAGCCCAGGGTTATTCCAAGTTGGTCCTAAAATTAAAGTTTGCAGACTATTTTAGGGCTAAAATGATTGGGAGCTCCTGACGTATGCGACAGCTGGAGCACACAAGGCCACAGGGATGATGACCTTTCGACACAGGTCCGAATGTACAGAGGGGAAGGGAATCCTGTTCAGGTTACATGCACAACAAAATGAAACCAGTTACTTCCCTTTTAAATCAATCAATCAAGTTTTAAATAAATGCTTAAACATAGATTTTAAATTGGTGCAATATTATGACAAACCAGGCTCTTTTGGGTCACCATTGACTTCCATAGAATTTTGTTCCTACTATGAAAGTCAATGGTGACCCAAAAAAGCCTATTAAAAAAGTTTCTTCAAAATATCCTCCTTTGTTTTGCGCAGAACAAAGAAATAAATACAGGTTTGGAACTACTCAAGAGTGAGTAAATTATGACAGAATTTGCATTTTTGGGTGAACCATTCCTTTAAGTTGACATAAAGTCAATGTGAATAGTCATTTGCAGCCCATATCAAATACACAATGAGACTTATTGCAGAGTATACATGCACACTTATGCTTTTATCCAAAGCAACTGACAAAAGCCAACAATATTCATAAAATATATTGCCAGATTAAGTAAAGGTTAATAAACAAGCTAGAGAAGTATATTATCTAATACTGAAGTATATAGCAACAACATGGCAAGTATATTAATTTTGCGACAAAATAAAATACATTTATTAATGCTAAAATATTTTGATATATATACATTTTAAATATAACATTTTGCCTTCATATATCAAAATATATTCCCAAATACTGTACTGTTTCATGGACAAGAAAATTAATTAATTTAGGCTGTATTCATGAATTATTTTGTGGAATATATATTTTTAAACAACACACAAACTGTATATACAATACACAAATTCAAATATATATATATATATATATATATATACACTATATTACCAAAAGTATTCGCTCACCTGCCTTTACTCATTCTATG
>JAUCNO010000425.1:14367255-14380797 GCA_032353835.1 Enteromius viviparus
TGTGTTTGTATTTATATATACTTAATAAATATACACAGTACATACAAATATATTATGTAAAGAAAAACCTTTATTTTAATTATTTGACAGCACTATAAATAATATAGTTTATATATTAATTCTAAACTCTAAATGTATAATATATATTAAATGTTTGCTATACTTACGTGTGTGTGTGTGTGTGTTTATATGTATATATACAGTTTTAATTCATTATTACAACTTTTATGTAAGTGTATTAAAAAAAATGACCTGGTAGCAATACTTCCAAAACTAAACTATAAAATAAAATAAAGCAAAATGAAATAAAAAGCAGAAGTCAAAGAGACAAAAAACCTTATCATATATTGTAATTTGTGTTCAGTTCTCATTATGGAAATTGTTAAAGGAGAATGTTTATGAGTTTCAGATGGTATAAGACTGACTCCTAAGCATAACTGTCTAAACACACACACATGGCAAATATTAGGGATTGGATTATTCCATATACAGTACTGCCTTCATAATGCACTCAGTGACTCTTCATGGCAGACGTCTTCTCTCCATCTCTCCGTTACATGCTGGGACACACCAGGACACATTCCTTGGCTCTCGTATGTTCATCAAAGCTCCGATCATTCAGCAGGATTATGGATGTTCACAGATGCAGAGAACGTATAACACACCACACATACAGCAGGAGCCACGGTTACACAGATACAGACGCATGCCAGAAATCACTGCTGCTTTCTCATCCATCCATCATAACACTTCAGACCAGAGACTGATGAACAGCTGCCCCAGCATGCACAGACACACAACAGCAAGCATCACACATACACAACACACATATATCAATAAAACACACACCACACAAAGAGAGAGCTACATTATATTATTTAGGAATTTTCTAAGACCAAAACTGTTCAGTTGTAATGTGTGATTGCCTTTTATTTCAATATTTTAATATTGTAAAATATTTTATTTTAAAATGTATTTTATTATTAAGTCATCATTACACGTCAGAAATCATTCTATTTATTATTATCGTCATAAATATTAAAAAC
Organism: Enteromius viviparus; assembly: GCA_032353835.1. Lineage (NCBI taxonomy): Eukaryota > Metazoa > Chordata > Actinopteri > Cypriniformes > Cyprinidae > Enteromius > Enteromius viviparus. The sequence continues at coordinate 14,368,302 of JAUCNO010000425.1, forward strand.
TGTAACATTTGTGTGATTTTTTTATTTTTCAGATTCTCTGATGAATATAAAGAATAAAAAAATAAATCGTCCAATATAATTTTTTTTTCTGTCACTTTTGTAAAATCTAATGCATTAATGCATGCATAAAGGCCTTCATTTCTTTTAAAAATCATACTATAAAAAAAAGAAATCATAATATCCAATCTTTAAAATATTTAAAATAATTTAGAAATATTTGGTGTAACCGTAACTTCCTTAACTTTTCCTTAAAAATGTCCCCCCCCCCCTTTTTTTGTTTCTAATCAATGCAATGAGTGTGGTTTGAAAACAAAATACTTGCTGCTATTTTCAGAAATGATCAACTTTTTCATGTGAAATGCAGCTGCCACATGCATGAATCCTACATAATAACCCCCAACCCAACATTCATGCTTAACATTGGTCCAAATGTTGCAATTCATGGCACGAAGCTGGTCTGTGATTGGTCCAAATGATCGTGAAAACATTCTACTGCTCCTGTGGTTGTGGTTTAATAACACATGCTCGAAGGAGAGCAAAACAAAATAATTATAAATGCACAAAAGGATGAGAGACAGAGAGGAGTAGATGGAAAAACGAACAAAGAACTAAAAAAATTGTGATTTGTATATGGAAAGAATCGTTGAAGAGGAAGTCAGTGTTAATGATTGATGTGGAGGATTCAGCCAAAGTACAATCTGAGATTCACATGCGCGTGTTCTTAACTCCAGAAATTATTAATTATGGAAAAGCGAGAGTTACTAAACATAACCAGATGAAACAAGGCAGTACAAAACTCATGAACGTAAACAGTATTCATCTCTGGATTCAGTGTGCTGAGCCGCTAAAGCAGCTGCCTTTTGCATGGATAACATTTCAAATCAGTTCACATGTTAAACTCTTTAAAGGTCACCCAAGATACAGTTTGTTTCTTCATCAGGTTTGGAGAAATAGCATTGCATCACTTGCTCACCAATAGATGCCCTGCAGTGATGGGGGCCGTCAGAAACATCACAATAATCCACGAGAAATCCACACTGCTCCAGTCCTCCCATTAAAGGGTTAGTTCACCCCAAAATGAACATTCTGTCATTAATTACTCACCCTTGTGTCGTTCCAAACCCATAAGACCTTCATTCACCTTCAGAACACAAATGAACACATCACATATTTGTGATGACATCAGAGAGCCATCTGTCCCTCCATAGACAGCAACACATCTGACATGATCCCAGTTCCAGAAACGTACTGTCCATGTGACATCAGTGGATCAACTTCAGCTTTGCGACGATGGACACTACTTTTTTTGTGCAAAATAAAGCAACACATCTTTTTTTTATTTATTTATAATAAATCAGCATATTAGAATGATTTCTAAAGAATCAGACGAAACTGAAAACTAATGATGCTGAAAATTCAGATTTGGTCCACAGAAATAAATTAAATTGTAATAATATTTCACAATATCTGTTTTGTATTTGTTAACGTCAGTGAGCAGAAGCAATACAGTCTCATAACACGACCAATTCGTACATATTTGTACGAACTACGAAGTACCAAATTTGAGCCAATTCGTACAATTCGGCAAATGATTTTGTACGATTTTTCTAAAACCCTGTGACGGGTAGGTTTAGGGGCGGGGTTAGGTTTAAGTCATTCGTACAAATTAATTCGAATTGCCATCTCATAAAATTTGTAGGATTTAGAATGAGTGAGGTTGTACAAATTCGTACGAATTAGCCACCTCGTAAAATATGTACGAATTGGCGTGAGATCAGGTTGGCAGAAGAGACTATTTTAGCAAACATAGTGTACTATAGTTTAATAATTTTATCCAACTCACACAAATCAATTCAAACTTAATAATATTAGACTTTTATGTTCTGTAGTGCCCTCAACGTTTCATGGAAAAACAAAGCAGAAGAACAAGAGAAACTCCTATAGAACGCCAAAAAATAACAAAGATGGACAGATTGGCAAAGTGAGATCTCTCTTCGCCCAGAACATCATCCTGCACCTTCCCTCAGGTGCCATCCGTCAATATAAAGGTATTATGAATAAGTGCTTATTAATAAATCTGCATCTGACTGCATAAACTCAAGTGAATATAACATGACATGCATAGCAATTATAGAATTATTTACCACTGGATCTCCATCAAAGTTTTCACACATTTTTTATCCCGCAAGCAATTTGATTTGGCGTCAACAATGTTAGATCAGGAATGATCGTGCACTAACACAAGGTTTCTTTAATCATATTTCTGTTCACCTGAAGAAAAGTTCTTACATGATACAAACAAAATCTTGAATTTTTTACTAAACGCATGCATACTTTTTAGCTGATGACTTGTCATTACTAAAACGATATCCACATATCTTAAATATGAACTTCAAGAAAGCATTAAAGGTTAGGTCAGGGTTATTTTGAGTTCAAGTCAAAAATAGCATTCATTAGCACTTCTGAAGAACTGATTGAAAACATAACATTAAATATATCTTCATCAGTCAGGAGGAGCAGAGTGTCTGTACATGTGGAAACCGTCTGTGCCTTCCCTGCTCACTCCTCTCATCTGAGCTAGGTGCGATCCATCATGGCCTTCGAGGGAATCTCCAGCGTGTTTGGCTCGGATCGTTTATGCTGAATTCTGTCCAAGTGCAGAAAGGCTTAGTCTAAATGTTGTTAGATTTCCTGATAAATGTCATCAGTAAATGACCTAATCTCTTGGCATTCGCCCTCAGTGTCTGTTTGCAGAAGGATCCTGAGGGAATTTTTGACTGAAAATCTTCTCTAAAGAGCAGTTCGAGTGACAGTCTATTCTTGTTTACGGTAGTCTCTGGTCATAGATTTAATGACACTTTATAGTATAAATCTAAATCTAAGAAATGTAAAAGGTAAGTGTGAAACAAGACAGGTTTTAAATAAGCTCTGCCTCAGGCGCCGTTTTTTAAATGTGAAAACATGTGAGAATATCTAACTAAGAAGCCGTTTAATAACCTAGCTTTGAACCCATCACTTCCATTACTTCTGTTTGTGCTGTTTTCCTTCTAAAATGATGTCACTTCCTGAAGGATGTCATTAACAAATAAAATGCCTTAAAGGGATATTACAAAAACCAACAATTAAAGTGAAAGTGAGATCATTTGGTGTACTGGATTGTATTATACTTGTTTGAAAACTTTAAATCAGAGAAAGTTATTAAATGAAAAGCTACCTTGAATAAAGCTGGTAAGACCCAATAAAACTAAACCAAGTTTTCATCCAATATTAATATTAATATGGTGGAGACCCCTCAATATTGTCCCATAAGCAGGATGACTGAAATCCTTCACTGTCAAGAGGAACATCAGCTTGACAGCGTAGCATGAATCTTGTGATCATACAGAGCATACATTAAAGTATTGTGGCGATCGGTTAAATATTTCAAGTTCTCATGAAACTGAGCTGCATAAACTTATAAGTGAATTTATTTCTGATTTCAAAACTTCCCAAGGTAAATTGATTTCTTGTATATTTATTAAAGCCTGTCTATTATGTGTGTTCAGCAATGATTTTAACTAGATACACAGAACATATATATGCATCAATTTGTCAAGTAAAGAAAATGAAAGAAACAACCAGATTATTTATCAGTTTTATTGTTTTTACAGATGCAGAATTTGCATGCAGAAGGTAACTGTTAGACAGCTGTTAGATTCTACAATTGATAATCAATCTCAAAAATCAAGCGTTAGATTGCAAAATGGTAAAACAAAAATGATCCTCTCAGCCTATCATTTACAACATGGCTTTCGCTCTGATATATGCTCACACAGAAATTGCTTACATTTAAGGCAGAGTACCAAATCAGTGTATTATGATTTGCTGTTTATGATTGAATTATAAGAGATAATTTTAGAGTATAACAAATACATTAGCAATAAAAATCAATGGTGTTTAACTTCAGTCATGGTCTTCTGGTTGCTGTGTTGCTTGTTCAGGTACTGTCCACACTCTGGCTTATTCCTGTTGCCTCGTCATTTTCAGTATCCATCCTGTTGTATAATGCTGTATTCGCATTGTTAGACTTGTTGCAACATTTTTTGAAGACTGAAATAAATGTTATAATGGACGCTAGAAGCAGCACAGCATATAACAGCAAAAAACCTACAAGCTGGAATCAAACCAAAATATATGATTAGTTTCATGATATTCATTCATAATATTTATTGAGGAAGTAGTTGTACAGAGAATATCCTGTTATGTGATTACTCTTAAGATATCTGGAGATCAAATACTTTTATACGCTGATTATGAGATGTCATGTTATTAAGTTAAATAAATTATGATAATGGAGTTATCAATCCTGTCCTTACTGTAGTAACATGCATGCTACACGAAATATCAGGAGGTCACATTTATACTTTTCTATATAATACTGTACATTCAGAATTATTACAAATCATTTTGCAGAGCTGCCACATATTGTTGTATTTTTACTCACCTTGGATAGAATAAAATCTGGAGTGGATTGAAGTTCTTTCACATCTATTGTGTAGTTACATGGAGGATGTGGTGAAAAACGGAAACAGGCAAAATATCTACCATCAATAAGCAGTAGTACAATCCACAAAAAACCTGAAAAACATGAGGTCTTGATCACCATCCAGCTTTGTTGGTCATATTCAGCTGAACTCCTTATTTGAATAAGCATGCCCCAGAAGAAAAACATTGGAATCAAAAAATGTAAAGAGACTTCAATATTTCTAAAAGTTTCATCACAAGAACACACAAAGTCTTCTTCCAGCATTTTTTCAGCAACGGCTAGAATGACAGCACTGAGGGCATTTACCTTCAGTGTTTCTTGATCAAAAAAGGGCATTTTAAATCTTGAGGCTTTCAAGAGAGCTCTTAAGCTTTTTACTGATGTCTTGGATAGATCTTCTACACACTGGCAAGTATCCTGCCTCCTTTTTAAGTGTTCCACTTCCTTTTATACATACTTTACATTTCTACTGCGCTTTGTTCTGAAGTTTGCAAACAATAATGCAAACAAGTCATTACATGTCACGTATTCTATTCTGTTTAGTTTTGGTTTTGTTTTGTGTCTTCTACATTCTCTTTATTTGGTCATGTTCCAGTTCTGATTTAGTTTATTTGTCTCCACCTGTGCTCCTCACTTGTTTTCAGTTTTCCCAGAGTGTCTCCCAGTTTTCAAAAAGCCTGTTCTGTTTTATCTCATATTGTCGGTCCTCGATGCTACTTAATGTGTTTGGAATACCCTGCATGTTCGTTTGCCAATTTGGAATATTAAAGTATTGTCATTTTGTGAATTCTGCCTTCATGCCTTCTTGCCTTCCTGCGCCACACACCTTGACATTACAAGTCCCAAGTCAAATTACATATTTATTGTTTAAGCAGCAACAGACCACGACAGAAGTGATACACTGATCCAACAAAACTCAACAGACGTGTTTGATGGGATTTCTCTGTTAGGTGTGAATTGGCCTTTAAAAGGAAGAGGCTTACAATATTATATATTTTGCACTCCAAAGGCAGTCATGGTTTCTTTAGAGGTTTTACTGAAACACGGCTCAGGAACACCTAGAGAATAAAAAAGTTAAAAAGCTTTATTTCAGAGCTATAATAAAAATAAAAAGCTTTGGTTCAGAGCTATAACCCGCATTACACTTTTCCCATAAAGGTGCATTGAGATTGCATCAGCTCTCACCCCCCTGCAAGTTTAACCGACGGCCACATCCCATTTTGCAGTCAATCACAGGCTTTCAACTTTAACCAATTACAGCGTATACTATCAGCTGTACTTGGAAATTCCTTAAAACTAACATAGCATTAATTTAACCTAAAAAGTAAAATGCTCACAAACATCACAAATGTCAAGGTATAATTTAATAGCCAAATTCAGCCTAAAACACACTACATGACTTTAGCAATCTTATAAGATCCCTGCATGTCACACTGTCACTTTGATTTTATGTTGCAATTTTATTGGTTAATCAGCAAACGTGGATTACACCGGTAAACACACTGTCCAATGATTCTGCTATATCAAAGGTTATCTTTGGCTTTATCTTTAGCTTGACAACGGCCATCTTTGAATCTCTTTCTCATGATGACATAAGAGCACAGATTAGAAGCCATGATCATAGAAATCGCCACAATTGTTTCACAATGGGACAGCCAAACCATCACAATTAAAAGAACCAAAGACTTAAACTACTGTGTGCATTAAATTTGCTTCATACACGTTACTGAAATAAATGAACATTCCCACAACATTCTAATTTATTGAGATACACCTGTATATAAATGGTTTTTTAGCTCAGTGTAGTCTGATACACATGTTTTTAGGCAAGCAGCACTTAATTTCCTGAGCAGCGTAAGCTTCTCAGTGTAGTGTATACAGAACATGTGAGGCTGTTATTTTTCTTTAGCATGTTCTAAAGTTCAGATGATAAAATCGCTGTGGTGTGGCGTGTGTGATGTTAATTGAACATGCCTCAGTGTCTGCCGCTCCACCCTGTGTGTTTTTAGCAGTGCAATTAAATATATCATACAGTCTTCTTGTCTGTTCATATACATACTGTACAGGTTGCTGATGCGAGACGTTTGCAACCTGACAAGCAGTACAGGGAACTCATTCCTAACATTGTTGTTCTACTCAAACTGTGTAAGCTTTTTAATGTGAACTAAAATGTTTACATAAAAGCACAGAAAGTTGTCGCCTGTGATGTTAACTGAACATGTCTGCACTCCACCCTGTGTGTCCACCAGCACTGATCTGAGAACAGCACTCATGTGTCTGTGCTAATACATACAGCTGCTTAAAACTGACCCGGAGTCAGATCCAGTGTGTGTGGTTGTTGTTAATTGAGTGCGGCCGCAGACAGCATGTTTTGAAGGGCAGATCTGAGGCTGTGTGTCAAGTAATTCAGTTTCACATAAACTTCAAGTTCTTAAATAATGAGAGACCATTAAAGATGATGTTAGGAGATTCCCAGGAATAGCCACATCAAGATATATTTAGACTAAATAGCTAAAATGTAGAAAACAGAGAGAGAATTACAGTAAATAAGACTACAAGACTGAGTTGTACATGCTGTTTTTTGTTGCATTTAATGTAAATTTATATGTAACAAAAAGTTCTAAGAACATTTTGCTAACATTTCCATTAAGTTAAGAAAAAAGTTTTTCTCAACGTTCTTTCAAAATTCAAATCGCCTTTATGCTTGGTTCCATTTATCAGAACATTACATTTTCCGTTAAATAGATATTATGGGAACCTATTTGGTTAACATTTAGAACACTGTGGCCCGGTTTCTCAAACAGGGCTTGGCTTAAGCCAGGACTAGGCATTAGTTAAATTATGATATTTAAGCAACGTTTACAAAAATGCCTTATAAGAAAGTATTAGAGGTATGAATCTTAACACAGAACAATGACACTGACATGTTTTGAGATATGTCAGAGCAAGATATCTTCATCTGAGACAGCTCAAACATGCTATTTAGTCTGGGACTAGCTTAAACCTTGTCTGTGAAACTGGGGGTGTAAGTTTTAAGGAACTGGCTTGAAAAGAAGGCAAACTAGGTTCAGGAGAAACTTGACTCCAACTACAAATTGTGGAATATGACCTAGAAACTGCCATCACATCTGTGAGCATCTTTTAGTAGCATTAACTCGGTGGAGTTTGTTAGTCAGTCAAAACACACGCTGGATTTAGTTTTGAAACCGGACATTGAGTTCCTAAAAGTGACTCCAGCTTTAAGATGTTCATGCCTGTCCCCGTAACAGATGCTATAAAAAGCCCTCCACACATCTGGAGCTTCATGAATGAGCGTGAGAGGTTTCTCCAGACCTGGTTTAAAGTGCTATGTGCTCCAGCAGTGTGTGGGGGAAGGATCCATGGGGGACGTGACTGTGTGGAACAAAGCTACGCACAGACTGAGTCAGCATTATTTCATTCAGCTGTGTTCCAGAAGAATTTGAGATGTTCTATGGCAGCTTCAGCGACAGATTAAAAAAAAGTGCCAAAAAACATTGTCAAATTATATTAAAAATGAATAATGATTAATAAAATTTTGATAAACAAAAAGTGACCCTGTTTGCTTAAAAAATGTATGTGTACTCTTTCTTTAGAACAGATACCCCTTGGCTTGAGATTTTGTCCATATTACTTTCTAAAGCCACTCAATCTGTGCAGTTTAGTCCGATTCTGTCTTCAGCATTGCTGAGCTACTGTAAAGCTGCAAGAGATCATGACATTAACCTCCTCAATGAACACAAAACCCACCATAAGAGGAGCTCATTCTGTTTTAAATGAAATAAACAAATTCAGATCATCACAAAATCCTTTTTCTGTGTCATTTCTCCAGATCGGTGGATGAATGACGAATCGGTCCCTGCTGAAATGTTCCAGAGCATCTGCTTCATAACAGCCCAAGACTGCGGTCAGATAAACTGAGAGCACATACTGTTTGAGGAACGTCTGTGACTCAGAGAACACAGAGATCCTCCATATCATTCAGCTCAGACAGTCCTTTACTAACCATTACCCATGAGCCTTTCGTCCAGCTGAAACTCACTAAACAACTTCATCTTCTCTGAAGAGTTTAAACCCTTCAACTGAATATCAGTAAGGAAGGTCAAAGGTCATATTCTCGGCTCAGGAAACAGCTGAGAGTGGAACTACACTGATAATGAGAAGATTTACAGCTAAAAATGGCCATGAATTTAGGGAACTCATTCACCTTTCAGGACATGTGCCCAACAGATGCTGTGTGTCCCTTTCTGAAACTCCCAAAGATTCCCATGATGCTGCAGGAGAGATATCTGAGCAAACATGCTTGGTATCATTTAGACACAGAGAGACAGACGGATGGATGGGTGACAACTGGATGGATAGATGGATGGATTGATAGATAGAATTGTAAATAAGTTTCAGTCCTAAGCTTAAACTCCAGCCTCATGTCTCTGTCTCTGATAGTGTAATGTGTGTTGGTTAGGGAGCGTGTGGTATGATGTATGGTTAATGTCTTGTTAACTTTTGGCAGCTGACACTCGGAAATTCTGAATACAGCTGCCTCAAGCGAACACACTGTGAACTCTAAACACACACACACACACTCTCCCCACTGAATGGACATATAATTATATGGCAAAAGAGACATTCACACAATTGTTTTTTCCCCCAATACAAACCCACTTTTGATTACGTTATTCCCACAAAGGCACGCTGGGCAGAACAGGATGCCGGAGTGGCTCGGATTGCTCTATACAGACCTTAGAGAGAGAGAGAGAGAGAGAGAGAGATGATACAGAAGGGAAAAGGCATATGGTCTAGAATGTTCTCTAATATAAACACAGTGAGAGAGAGAGACGAAAAGAGGTCTTCTTGTACTTATTTGTACTTGGTGTGTGTGGATGTTAGTGTCCAATCAAGTATATTTTAGAGCTATTACATTTTCTAAAACACACAACATTTGGTTCACACAAAATATATATATATATATATATACGGCATGTAACTTTTTTCAAGAAACAAAAACATCTCTTTTATATATAATGAACCTGCATTATGATTGATCCAGTTTTCAGGTTCCAATTTAACTTTTACCTAAAAAAGACAATATCCCGAGTCATAAAACCAAACCTCAACTGCATGATTATACTAAGATTTTTTAGGCCTCAAAACTGAAAGATGTTTTATTCAATGCATTATCCAGATTAATTATATTTCCGTGTCTACACTGGAAGCCAGTAACACAATAAAACTGAGGTGAGGAAGTTGCTTGCAGCGGGTAGTTGTCACAGATTATATAAACATATGAACCGCTGAAATAACTCAAAAGAGTTTCTGGAACCTGCTGATAGACTAAGAAAACTAAATCTGGAGATGAACATCCCAACCTGATAGTCCACCGCTTGAACCAACTCAACTACAACCATTCAAAGAAAGTTCACATATAACATAAAACATCATTTCCATGGGTTAACTATTCTTTTAAATGTCTAAAATCAATTCTTGGATGACATTTTGAGGATGTCTGCTTATATAAATGTATTAATATTCAATAACCAATCAAAATGTGTCACTCAATAAATATTTTACCTCATAATATTCTTGCTCGTTTGTTCTTCTTTAATTTTGCATGACCTAGTCGTTTAAAAAAACAGCTGTGGAGGAATATGTGTCACTCGTACACTCATGCAAGTGTGCACAAACACAACATGCCCTGCCCATGATGATAAAAGCCCTGGACCAGACAAAATAAACATCTATTAAGGACACTTAGGGGATATAAACCATTTAAACACACACAAACATCACCTACATACCCACCGGCAGATGTACAGACGGCCTGTGTCTGATGTGGCAAATATAATATCTGTTCTCACCGATCATTACTTTAATCAAACCGTATAAACCTGACAATGAGTGATGTGAACGAGACAGGAAGACCAACTGCACAGACAAAAACCCAACACAAATAACAGTTTTGATCACTCACTAAAGCACATTTCCTGAAACAATTAGTTGTTTTCCTCAAGACTATAAACATGACCTCAAAACTACTTAAAACTTATTCTTTCAAGACCAAATTATACATTTCAGTTGAATCCTCTTATATATCTTTTATTAAAAACCTGAAACGACTTTTAAAATCTATTAAAAAAGTAAAAAAGTTGGCCTGTTCATAACACCAGTGAAATTATTATTTTTGTAAATAATGCAAAAATAAAAAAGGAATAAAATATAGATGTGTGAGAGATATTACAGGACAAAACATCTGTGCTGAACTGGTTCAGAAACAAATATTAATAAAACAAAATAAAATACTAGATTATGTTTACAAAGCTATAGCAATACAATAAAATGCTACACATTTAACTTAAAGTTTTATGAAGCTTTGATAAAATATAATAGACAAAAAAATTAAATATAAAAAATACAATTCAATTTTTTTAAAGTAAAATTAAGACACTTAAATAAAATACAAATGTATTAACTTTATGAAGTTTTGATTTGCAGTTACATAAAATATATTAAAAACTCAATTGAGAAAGCTTAATAAACTTAAATTATAAAACATAAAATAAAATAAAGAACTTAAGTTTACATAGCTATATTAATCCATTTCCCATACTGCTTTTTGCATACTTTATGGGATATATTTGAAGGGGACATTTTAGGGCAAGTCAGTCGATCACTCTGTGCATGTTGATTTTTCCTAATGAGGTTATATTAGAGCTACAGTGGGTTTTTTGCTCATGTCTGGTTACTCATGCTGCTGGGAAGTGTGCGGGTGTGAGACCACTAGTGCGTCCCACTGGATCCAGTGTTAGAGGGGTAAATATGAGTAATATATGTTTTTTATATGTGTGTATATATGTTTTGTGTTTCACGTATGTGTGAATATAATGATTCCTCACTAGAGAACCCCACAGAGCAGCTCCGCAATGAGCCCAGTGAGGCTAGTTACAGAGCTGCGCGAGGGGGACTACATCTGTAACATGTAACGCTCCAGCTGAAAAACCACATCAGCAGTTCCTGCTTGGAAAAACCAGGTCATGCAAGCCAAGGGTGGTCGTGCCAGGTTTTGGAGCCCAGTGGATCAAATATCGGTGCCAGCTTGGACCAAACTCCAGCAACCACTTCAAACTGGCAGAAACAAGCAATATTTTTGACGTGCATTCAATACGAAATGGTGTTGCAAAAATAAACCTTCCTGATTCAGTTGTGTTTATTTCAGTGAATTATACTGTGTATTGTCTTTTCCTGGGGAATTATGAGGACAGGCATCTTTCACACAGATTGGGTTTGTAAACATGTGTCATGTCACGCGTGTGTTTGTTTATGTGTGTGTGTGTGGTGGAAACAGGAAATGAATGTTTTTAACAGTGTTTGGAAAGGTTAATCTTAAATGATTGTCCATCAGTTGGTTTCATGCTTCGCCTAAGCGTGTCTCTTTACTGCCACTGAGAAGAGGAAGAACTTGACATGTCAGCGATTTAAAGCAAAATGAGATATATACTCACTGCTGTTGCAAAGTTTGGAGATTTTATAATGTTATACTCACAAAGGCAGCATTTATTTGATAATAAATGCAGGAAAAACGGTTAAATTTAAAAATATAATTCAGTCCTATGATTCAAAGCTGAATTTTCAGCATCATTACTCCAGCCTTCAGTGTCACGTGATCCTTCAGAAATCTTTCAGATATTATGATTTGCTGCTCATGAAACATTTCTTATTATTATAATGAATAAACATTTGGTATTGAATTATGAATATATATTACATAAATATAGTTGACTGACGGCTGAAGGTCTGGAACTTATAGTGGCTTTCTTTGGCTAAGGCCCGCCCATAAAGCCGTTTGACCGGCATGTCAAACAACCAATCACTGTTCGTGTCGTTCAGCGTCACGTTTCGGGGCGTGGAAATGTCCCCACAACAACAGACCGGCGTGCAACAAGTCATTCAGCATAGAAT
>JAUCNO010000425.1:14386156-14444110 GCA_032353835.1 Enteromius viviparus
ATAATGTTTAAATTAATTATCATAATAAATAAAATAATATTTTTAATGTCCAGAATAAAATATAAACATACCAAGATGAAATATAAAATATACCTGGAACTATATAAAATATATATATATATTTATTATATAATAAATTTATATAAAAATAAAACTTAAAACATTTTTAAAAACAGAATTATACTTAAAATATATTTAATGGGAAAAAGTTAAGTTGCAAAAGTAAAAAGTCCATACATATTACATGAAGTGTGGTTAAAATAATGCCACAAAGCAAAACATAGATTTTTTTTAACTGTAATGCAAAAATGAGAGAAAAACTTTCTATAAGGTAAACAAAATATTAATACATCATGGTAGTATTTGTTGCTAGCTTGAATTTATGCTGCTTTAGGCGTGGAAAAAAAATCCAAATTCTAATGACTACCCAATTTATAAATGATTTTTTATTATATTACCCTGAACAAAAGTGTGTTACACACACTTGGTCAAAACTCCATAATAGGGGCACTTTATATTATTATTTTATTTCAATATAATTTTCTATATATTGTTAATATTTTATATAATTTCACGTATGATTCATATTAATATTTGTCTGGTCCAAGTTGGTTTAATTACTTTTATGATAACATATATATATATATATATATATATATATATATATATTCATATATGAATATAATACCATGTTGCATTATTTTGCTAAAATTCTTCCATAAAGAAAATCAGACTTCTCAGACTCTGTTGAACTAACTTCCTATACAAGTGAATGTGATGTCTTCTGATTGAAGAGAATGATATGGTCTGTCTAAAAGCTATAGTCTGTCTATACCATAAAACCAGCATCCGCATTTGTGCAGACAGAAACTGCAGAGTCATCAATAAAGAAAACCCTGTCCGCCTGCGGTGCAAACCTGTAATCAGCTAGTTTCACTCCGCTGGGGCTGCGGTGCGGTGGGACAGCGTGTGCTCGTTTAGGGTTCAGTAATGGCCACTGTCAGATCTCTCGCTCAGAGACACGGACACAACAGCGGTGTAAATCACAGCTCAGATGAGGAGCAGGCCAGTTTTGAACCATTTGAACAGATTCCTCTGGACTGCAGCCTGGGAACACACACATACACACGCACGTTCACTAAACTGCTGTATTTTAAAAGCCTTGGCCTGCGGATGCTTGTGTCATTTGGATGTCAGCAGGTGTGACATTAACCCTGATTTATGATATTTTAATTCAAAGTACAACTTTCCTCTGCTGTTTTTCCCCTTTCAGTGAAACCTGACAGAACATTCCAGACTAACATCACCACAGACGTCCATTAAAGACTCTCTCAGATGACAATGAAACGACTGAGGACTTTAAACTAGTATAGGCCATCCATCATAAGGATGCAGCATTTGTAACAACAGAACTCACTTTCATGGTTTTTCATTGTTTTACAGAGTTGATACCATGTTTTTTTTTTTTCCATGGTTCCACAGTGATAAAGGTCTAAACTCAATCCACGAACATAAAAGTACCAGAAACACAGTGTTTTCTTAGACAGGTACAATGGTGCTAGCATGATTTTATGCTTATTCTCTGAAAAATTCTACAAAAACACCACTATGATGCTATTTTGGACATTTACAATGTTACTTTTATGATTTATTGTAACTGTACTGTGGTATTTTTGACATGTACCACACTATCCTGGTATTTTAAATGTATGCTGTATCACTGACCTACCGTAATGTTATTTCACATGTATCATGGCACTATCATGGCATACTGGGCATGTACCAAGGTAGTTTCTAGTATTTCGGAGATGTACCATGGTATTTTGAACATGTACTATGATATTATTTGGACATATACCCCTATACGTTCATGATATTTTGAACATGTAACGTATACTGGTAGTATCATGGTATTTTTGGGCATATACCCTTATGTTAGCATAATTTTTTTTACATGTACTGTACCATGGTACTAATATTGTGATATTTCTGGGCATGTACCATGGTGTTATTGGGATATACATGTACTACCATATTTTGGATATGTACTGTATTATGGTACTATGGTATTTCTGGCACATCCCCTGTATTATTGGGATTTTGAGCATGCACCATAGCACCATCATTATATTTTGTAAAAGTACTGTAAATTTGTGCAATTTTTGGACAGGTACCATGGTATCTTGGTCATGTACTGTGATATTATTGGGCTATTTTAGATGTGTACCCTTATACGAGCATGATATTTTGGAGATCTACTGTAATATGGGATGTTTTGGACATGTGCCATTGTATTTTGGTTGTGTACCTTAATATTATTGGGATATTCTGAAAACGCACCATTGGAATACAGCATAAAAGCCATGCATACATTTCAATGCTATAGCATAATAATATAATTTCACACCTCTTTAGTACTTTTTGTAGGGAAATATGTCTCTTTGGTGAAGCTGAAGTTTCTTTAATTATTACTTACCATGGTATTTACATCAGAAAATACCATGGTATTCATGGTGCACTGTTTAAATTACTATGACCATGAAGAATCTCTCTCATCAGACCTCAGTTGTCCTTCTGTTCCGTATACGTCTTAACCTCTCTCTCTTTCTCTTTCAGAGAATCACGGAAGCCAAGAAATCGGTGGAGAACATCCAGCTAGAAAGAAAAAGAGAGAACATTTAACTTCAATGGAAAAGAGACAGTCAGAAACAATTGATTAAGTGAGCAAGGGAGAGAACGAAACAACAGCTCTTCATGTTTTCTCCTACTGTATGAAGACAGTTGACTTCTTTTCACACAATTTTTTTCTTTACTCATGCCCCCCTCTCTCTCTTTTCAGCAGACAGCCTGACTCACTCCATAAAATCACTGAGGGCTCTGGGGTTTTGAGAGCTGGAAAATATTCTCTGACTTTTTTTCCATTATTAAGTGACTCCTAAAACCCCAGGATCAACAGTGAGGGAAAAGAGGGGAAGCATATGGAAAGGCAATGAGATAGTGGAGAAATGTGGAGGTAAATGCGTGTAGCGCTTTGGTTGATGCGTCAACGTCCGGATATGTTCTGAATTACTGCCAAACATTGTTATTTTACAGTCCAGCTTTGCCGAATTGCTTCATTTAGCTGGTTGTCTCTAGGTTAGTGTGTCTGCTGTAGATTTTGTGTGTGTTTAACTTAGCATTGATGGATGACAGCAACGGAGAGGTGATTCTTTTTCCAGAGAGCTTCTTCTTTAAACACTAACAAACACACACACACACACACACACACACACACACGACCTCTCAGAAATCACCCGTGAATGTCAAAGGGAGGGCTGCTGATGTGGAACCCTGAGTAGGGATGTTTTCCTGTTGAATCATCCCAGACAGTGGGATCATACCCTGGGACACAGACTTCCAGCCTTTCCCCACACAAGCTTTATCAAGCTTGTTCCTAGCACTTTATGTGCAAAAAATAAAGAACAAGACAGATCCAGAGCTTGTAAGGATTCGTAATGGAGGGGTGTTTGGCTTTTTGTGATTTGCTAGGCTGGTTTGTTCAGGACAAAACTCCCAAAGATGATTGGATATCTAGTTGTAGATTAAGTTTGTAGGTCTGGAAATGACTGCTGACTAGTGGTTAAAGAACTAATAAGAATGAAATGCTTGATGTTGTACAGTCTGAACATAAGATTCCAGCTTGACATCAATCTTCTTTGCTTTGGAGGGACTGAAACACCAGTAGAACAACAACTCTCACTTATGCACTAAATAAAAAGTAACAGTTTGCTACAAATTCTTACAAATGGTTTTGAATGACCAGCAAAGTCATGATTATTGAAAACTCACCATCTGCAGCATCTAGAACCCACACTAGAGCCCACATCCATCTTTCTTAAACATTAAATACTGAAAAAGTGTTGTTGATGAACTGCATGTGATGTTGCTCGTTTACAAGCCGCTTTTGAAGAATTCAATTTAACTTGCAAATACACAGCCATTATTTCTTCTTCAGACATCGTTTATTAAACTAAATAAGTATCAGCTCATTAGATCTGAAAATTTGACCACTGATGGGTCGGGTTTAAAACTCTGAATATGAAGCATCATTGAGATTCCCATATCTTTGGGACTGGACTATGTAAAAGTTTATTAAGAACAATGCAATATAAATATAAAAGTAATTTTTATTAAGTAAATATAAAAGTAATTTTTATTAATTTTTATTAAGTAAATATAAAAGTAATTTTTATTAATTTTTATTAAGTAAATATAAAAGTATTTTTTATTAATTTTTATTAAGTAAATATAAAAGTATTTTTTATTAAGTAAATTTGGTTCTGAATCTCAGGTCAAAATTGTACCACCTCTATACAAAATAGATAATACTCAGTAAATATTCATCCATGACATTTAATATTTTGGCTTTTTTCGCTATACACGTTTATCTTTTTTCAGAAAAAAAAAAAAAAAACATGAATAAAATAGAAAATTTGAGCCAGGGAAGTTTTTGCAGTTTGGTTAACTTAACAATAAAAACAGATGTGACGGCTCTAGACCTCACACAATCATCTAAGGTCCAGAATTTAAAGCAAGCCACAAAACCCATGTATATTTCCCCCTGAAGGTTTTAGAAACTATATAGAAATGTGTCTTTTCCAGTGTTCATATAAAATCCGTTAAAAACATACACATATTATCTTCTTTTAGCAATGTAGTTCTAGACTAAAAAAAATCTATATTTACAATCTAAAACTGAGAGCAACCCAGGTGAAAAAGAAATATATTTAAATTGTGCTTTTTTACTTAATATATTTAAATTATACTGTACTAAGTGCATATTAAATGTATTATTTGAAACAACTTACACCCCCAGTTTCACAGACAAGTGTTAAGCTAGTCCCAGACTAAAAATCATGTTTGAGCTGTTTCAGATGAAAATATCTTCCTCTGACATATCTTAAAACATGTCAGTGTCATTGTTCTGTGTTACGATGCACACCTGTAATATTTTCTTATAAGGCATTTTTGTAAAAGTTGCATAAATAGTTTGTGAGACCGGCCCTAAGTGTATTAAGTGTGTTTTAAGATATATTTAAGTTCAACTTTTATATATTTGCAATATATTTAATGCATTGAAACTGTATTAAAATGGACCCATTTTAAGTATATTTAGTGCAACTTAAGTGTATGTCTTACAATACATTTAAAATGTACTTTTAATACTTCATGAACTGCATTTAAAGCATATTTGAAATATTGTTTTAATGTACTTCAAATACATTTCAATTGTATTACAGTTTATTTGAAATGCATTAGCATTACACTAGTATACTATAAAGATGATTTTTGTCCAGTATATATACACACTTTAATATCTATAAAACTTGAATTGTTTATTATTGTTGTGCACATTACAGATATTCAGAGTACATAAAAAAGTACAGCATATATATTATATATCTTAAGATATGAGAGCATATGAAGAATTAATTAGCAAGAACAATTTTTTTTATTATGTTTTTTATTACGTTATAATGTTTTTATTTGTTTAGTTAGCTGTTTTTAAAGTTGTTTTTTGACCTAGTCAAACCTAACTACAGTTTGATTGAGATTAATTGGAATGCAGCCTTACGGAGCCCACATTTATCCTTCTAAAATATGTAGAATTAAATATTAAGCATGTGAATGTAGAGAACCTCAAAAAATATGCATAAGAACTGGATCCCTCATAAATCTCAATGACAGTTTTAGAACCAGCAGTGAATCATGTTAATTTTCTAGAACTGATAGCGAGCACATGAAACAACATATATTCCACTGAAAATCTCAGAACTGATAATGAACTACGTGAATCTTCTAGAACTGAATGTATACGCCCCCGAACCTACATTTATCCCTCTGAAATCTTTCAGAACTGACAGTGAACCGTGTGAATGTTCTGGAACTTAATGTCAACCACCTGAAAAGAGCAGAACTCACAGCCAGCAAACCGAATGTGGAAGAGTGAAGTAAAAGACGAGGGGAATCCCTGCTTGGAGCACTTTGGCTGGGCACGTGGGCACCGTTCTGCCCCTCCGAGACGGCTTCACAGAGCTCCCCTGGAGCGAGAAACAGATGGAAAAATCAGACAGAACAGAGAGTGGGTGAGATCTGAACTGGCGGCTGGATTGTTCACAGAACAAGAATGTGGAAAAAATGACACAAATAAGCAACCCACCCCCCATCAGCCATTTCTGCTTCTTTCACTCCCTCTTTCTCTCTCTCTCTCGTCTCCTTTTCCCCTCTCTCCTCTTTAACGTGTTGACCAGCTGTGGTACATTCTTTCCACCTTATCCCGTGGGTCAAGCAAATCATTTCACCATCTCTCTTCCAGAATGCAGAAGAAGTGAGTGTACATTCACATTTCTGTGTTGCCTTTGAGGGGGGAAAAAATAGTTAGTTTATCCATAAACATGCAGATTTGGAAAGGGCAGAGGACAGATAAAGATGGAAAGAAAGATCATCACGCAATCAACCGAGCTGTTGCATGCTAGTAGATTTGTTGCTTACGCCTGCAGTGACTAATTTCATTCTCTAGATTTTCCCATGTCCTAACAAACAAAGAACAAGAGATGAAAGAGTTTGTTGGCCTATTCCAAATATATAATCATCTATGGGAGTGGATGATGTCGCTCTCAAGACTAACACTGTGTACGGACTCAAAAGCACCCAAATATGAATTTTTAAAAAAGAGAGAATTTTTATTTTTTTGAAGAGAAGTCAAAAGTTAAACTGCACTTCACAGATTTAGATTACATTTATCTTTGATGTGATGTTCTTTTCTAAAACTTGTACTCTTTACGAATAAATGGATTGTGGGAAACAGTAAAAGTAAAAAAAAAGGCAAACCCAGATGCTGCCTGTGTGGTAATGATTTCATTTGCACTGCTTGTCACATGACCTCTTGTGGAGTTTGAGGACGATCTGCCCACTAGTGGCCATAAAAGACACTGCATGCATATGCTCTCCTGGTCCCCATACGAACCCTTTTACTCATGGTTACAGAGAATCAGAGTGCACTGCTATGCGATATGAGAAACACATGCATTTACTTTTTTAAGTTAGTTGCGTGCATAAATAATTTAGTTCTATGTGTACTATTTTTGAAAATGACAGTTTTCGGTTTTACTTTAGTTTTAACATCATAAGCTGTTCCTTCTGCATACGACAACACATAACTGTAAATAATACAAAATTAATATAACAAATTCCCAACAGTACTGCAGTAAGGCTGCATGTGAATTTGCATTTAAATATTTTCCGAAGAAAATGCAATGTAACAAATGACCAAAAATATCGATCACAATTTAATTTGAAAAGCTCTTGTTTATGAAGCCAGTGGAGATACGGCTGGTTTCCTCAACTGCATGTCCTTATGAGTTAATGGTTTCCAAATGGGTGCAGGAGAGGTGTTTGTGCATGTCTGCGGAGGTGAAATGAAAAAAAAAAAAAGATGAAAAAAAAAAAGTGTCGACTGGAAACAGGATTTCCTCCAGCCAGCTGTCAGAATTCTCACCCACCCTCCCACCGAGTCCGAGACACTCCAGAACCGGGTTTTAGTCCTGGAATCAACATTGCATCAGTCTGCCTGTATTCGAAGGAACAGAATCAGCCGTGAGAGTTTGTAGGAGTCAATATTTGTCATCCCTCCTCAAAATATGTAATAGTTCTCTAAAAGTGAAATCATTTGCTTTAAGAATGATCAATTATACAGTTTACTGTGCAGTTTGTGTAGAATTCTGGGCTTGACCAATTAGAATCAACCATTTTACAGGCTGTGTAATATAATTAAGACTATTCATTATTAAATGTCTTTTGACTACTTTGGAGGGGTTCAAACCTTAAACAGATTTGATCATTTACACCCTGGTTCTGTCCAGCAGCCCATCTCCATTTCTCTTTCGTCTCCTATACTCTCCTCCTCTTTTCCCTGTCCGTGCTGGTGGTACAGATATGCCAAGCTCATTTGTACTCTTCCCTCACGTTCTTGCTGTTCTCTCTCTCTCTCTCTCTTTCGTTCTGAAACTTGAGCATTTCCAGATGTGTACTGGAACAAAGGCTTGGTGATGTCATCATGGGCTCTGCTTCCTGCACTGTCCCTGCATCCAAAAATCAGACAAACATACACACACACACACACAAAAGCCAAAGAGGAAGATATAAAGGGGGAACATTTGACTTGGATGTGGAGAAGGGGAGGAAACAAAAAGAGAAAGACTGATAGATGGTTTTGAAAAGCAGTTTAAATAGTGTGAAGACACGTTCTCTCCCACACTACATCTACAAATACAGCACTAACGTTATAACAGCACCTCAAACAGACTATAAATAAAGCACTCTTGTAGATTTTCGGAGATTGTTGCCATTGGCCCTTTACTGACCTTCCAGTCAGTCACTCTTAAAAATAAAACTTCTTCAGACTTACTCATATTCAGACATGCAGTGAACACCCAGAACAGTTTATCAGGTGCACAACCAATAAAAAACCTCAGAAACCATGCAAAATACCCTAGCAACTGCATAGCACTGCATTAACATCTCAGCAGCCACAACAGCAATGACTAGCAACCAATACAAAAAAAAATATTTGCAAGCTGCAATTACCGGGGTTTGAGCATTTTTTTTACTTTATTATTGGTCTACCGCTACAACGTGTGTCGGAAAACGAACATCTTCTTGACAAGATTTAATCCACGTGGAAATTGTACTGTTTGGGGGCGGGGCAAGTTGTTTGCGACCTAGAACGTGGGCGGACATTATGCAAATATGTTACTTCATGACATGTGGCCGTAACAGAAACAGATTCGAATTGCTGACGGCTTGTTTAGGCGAATGTGAGACGACTCTTTTTTTTGATAGACAAAAACTTTATCGTGCACTGTCGGTTATGACACACTGCATGAAACATTATATTTAAAAAGGCATAATAGGGGCACTTTAAAAGTCATGTGACACATGTTTCAGCACGTTTCATAAAGTTTTGAGTTTTAGTTTATGTTTTATGGGCCTTTGGGTTCATGCGGCCACACCCCATTTTCAAATGAGCCAATTATAGCTAACCAAAGGATTGATCTGGAGAGTCCACAGATTATTACTGCAGTGGTTTGATTGAGCCATAGACCATAGACTAGTTCACAAAAGCAGGTTTTTAACATATTTTCAAATAATTAATGAACAGTTTGATTGACAGCAATGGTTCTTGAGGCAAAACTGCTCAGTATGAGGAGACAGCATGTGATTACAGAGCCAAAAAACTCGTTTGTGCCAACTAGTGGCTGATTCCTTTCAAAATTCTTGCAGACCTTTGGGGCCAATAACTGCATAGCAACACCTTAGAAACTGCACTGCAACAAGAACACCTCTTCAAGAAACTTCAATCCCATAATCACAGCAACTGCAAATTAACATGGTAACAACTCAGCTACTGCCTAGCAATAAGCTAGTAAATGCATAGCAACACACTAACAACCCCTCAGCGACAGCACAAATTCTCAGCAACATTGTATCAACAACTCTAGCAACCGTATTGCAACACTCAAACAACACCATAGCGTTATGTTGGGTTTTTTGTCCATGTAAGCCCAACTTACTTTTCCTTCAGGCAATGTAAAAATCAAGTGTAGTAGTAATAGTTTGAACTCTGAACAAAAAACACATGTTTAATATGTCTTTCCCTCCCTGTCTTTTTCATGCAGACATTCTCTCTCTCTCAGAGACTTAAAACTCCCAACTGCACCTGGACATCCCAAAGGCACTGAGCTGCCTCGTTCCAGATGTGTGTGTGAAGTCAAATGGGTCAGCAGCATTTATAGGCAGAGCTGATGGGGGATTCTGTGGAGAAGGGGCCGTGTTTGGATCGTCACTCGGCAACACCACTGTAAATAAATCTGAGTAAAGGATGCACAAAGAAAGGCATGCAGAGTACAAACACACATGTGCATCTTTAGACCTACATCTCTTTGACATTTTCACTGTATTGCAGGTCAATATGCTAAATTATTTTAATGACACAAAGAATAATGTGACCATTATATGCTCACAAATTCAATTAACAAATAGATAGAATAATATGCTTAATTTTTACCATAAAGTTATACTAGGGAACAGTGGAATATATATATATATATATATATATATAAGCTTACCTAACTATTTCAATGCCATTGTAAATAAATAAAAATATGATTAATATGGCAATTAAAATAATCATTCCAAAACAATTCCTGGGAATATCATAGAATGTGTCCAAATAAATAAACTAAGTATTTTTAATGCCATTGAATAGGAAAAATCCTAAAAAAAGTGGAATACCTTGGTGGTGTTACCAATAAGTAGTGTAAGTAATGTTTTTAAAGGAAACAGTTGTGTAAGTGGATAAATTAATGAATACATTCATAGATTAAATAAATCAGTTCATTAAAATGAAAAAGAAAGAGTCTTTTGGGCCTCTAATGATGAAGTCAGTCCATTTCGTTTAATAATCAGTATTATGTATGATGTCATCCACCTCTGTCAGGCTTGAAACAAGTGTCTTTTTAAAAGTGATGTTAAAGTAAATGTTATTTCAATGGAAAATCAGAACATCTGAAGCTCTGAGTCACTTTTAAAGAGGAATGACTGGACCATCATGCAGAAAACCTCACACTGTATTTATTAAAGCAGATGGAGTGAAGATTGACAGTTCAGCAGAGAAACGGCCCATTACTCTGATCCGGGAGTCCAAACCAGCAGCCAACACCAATATTCACCAGATGCTTTCTAGAATATTGCCATGTTTTAACCTCTTTCTCTGTCTCCTGCTAACCGGCCATCCTCAATGACGACTCCGGACGATTACTCAATATTTCTCCGCTGGCAGTCTCCACCGCATTTGAAAATACTTTGCAAGTGAGCAGGGGGCATTTATTTCGATTGGGCAACAAAAATGCATTAAGACTACACCCCCAATGACCTTTTAAGGTGGTTTAGCAGCAAGACAGACTTAGCTCCACTTAGCTCCATGTGGTTCTGCCTTAAAAAGTCAGTGAGAGCTGAATATCTATCTAAATTTGAGAGGTTTCTTACAGGCCTCCCACATCTGTCTTCAAAATATACAAACAATACACAAGAGTCTGATAAACAAAACTTACTCATCAAGTGATCTCATTAGTGAAGTCAAGCATCACATTAGTATTTCTCTGAGGGTTAGTGAGCTGAGCAAACCTCTAACACTAAATATTAAACTTTGGCCTGTAGCAAATGCACTGTTTGCGCTTTAGTCATAAATTATTCCTTAAATCATCTGACTTATTTTTATTACTTTTCTAAACTTATTTTATGGCTGGAAGTCGATAAAAGAGGAAAAGCAGTTAGCAACAACCCAGAATACCCAGCAACACATTAAAAACAACCTGCTACACCTTAGCAACCAAATAACAACAACAACAATTCAGAAAACCTCAAAAACTACATAGCAACACCCTAGCCAATAGACAGCGACACGCTAACAACTCAAAACACCTCAAAAACTGCTTAGCAACTGCATAGCGACAAACTAACAACTCAGAACACCTCAAAGACCACAGAGATACACCTAGTAATTAGACACACTAACAACTCAGAACACCCTAAAAATGCATAGCAACACCCTAGCAATTAGACACGACACACTAACTCAGACAACTTACAAAAATACATAGTAACACCAAGTAATTAGACAGGGACACACTAACAACTCAAAACACCTAAAAAACTGCATAGCGACAAACTAACTCAGAATACCTCAAAAACTGCATAGCGACACCACATCAACAGACTAAAACTCAGAACACTTCAATAAGTACATAGTGACACCCTAGTAACTGTACAGCAGCACACTAACAACTCGGAACACCCCAGTAACTAAACAGCAACACCCCAGTAGCTTGGAACACCTCATTAACTGCATAGCAACACCCTAGCAACTGCACAACAGCACACTTACAATTCAAAACACCTCATAAACTGCATAGCAACACCCAAGCAACAGCACAGTGATCAGTGAACAGAAATCAGTTAGCAACAACCTAAAAACACACTGCAACACATTAAAAAATACCCACACCAACTTAGGAACCACATAACAACGTTTAAGTCACTTCACACAGCCCTGCTTCATTGTGGCAGTACGTTTAGCATGGGAAAACACCAGTTTAATTTCCTTAGAAAATGTGTCATTATAATATTGATGACATTTCATTTTTAAATGAATGCTGTATTTTAGCATTCACAGTCTAAAAAAACATACTAATTATTGATGACTCAGTTCTGTATTACATGGTTCTAGAAATGGTACGGTTGGGCGGTTTGGTTTGGCCACCCTGTGCCAGTATAAACATGAGCAGAACATTGCCCTTGCAAAAAAATAATCACACAAACCGACCATCAACTAATCACGGCTAATTAAATCAGTAAGAAATTGCTGGTAAGATAAACGTGAAGTTTTCCGTGGAGTTGAGACCTTGGAGCAGTCAGGGCGAGGTAAAACACATGAGTCTGGCGCACACAAACACACGTGGATCAACAGTCTTGATATAAAAGAGAAAGAGTACATACTGAGTAAGAGGTCATTAGTGTAAATGTGTCATCATACAGCGATCCTAAATAACTCCCCAAGAGGAAACCATTAGGACTTTTCTTCCAGTAAAGGGACATCTTGCAATAAAACTAGTGGCAGGGAGCCACAGCCTGAAATTTAAGTCCAGAATAAAATACTAGTCTCACTATTTGATCAAATATACTGGACAGTAGAAACAAATGCTGGCAAATATTTTACAGTTTAAAAGATCAGCTTTCTATTTTAAAATATATTATAAAATGTAATTTTACAAAGCTAAATTATCATCATCACTACTCCAATCTAAAATTATTCTAATATGATTTCATCATGTTTCATATTGTTAATTCATAAAGTGACCTCATCTAAACGAAAACTGTTATTTTGCACTTTTCATCCAATTTTGTGCAAAAAAGGGCTTTACTTTTGCCAATCTGATCAAATAAATTATATTAAAGATTGTTGGCCAATTTTAACAGCTTGTGTGTGATAGCAGTGCAAAGGCCAAATTAAATCCATTGCAAAAGAGAAGTTTTCAAAATAGTAGATTGTTTCAAAAACCTGAATAAGACTATAATAGGGATACAGAGAAAGAGAGAGAATGCACGTGGACAGATAAAAATGAAATAAGTGATGGGAAATATAATATAAGAGGGATAGAAGGAAAGTGCACATGAGAAGAGTTCCACATGTACATTCAGACAGGAAACTGTATATCTTCGGCAGGACATGAAAGAAAGACCAGGGGAGGGGGGAACATGGTGCAGAGTGAGCGTCATAATTCTGACTTTCCATCCATCACCCCATCTTTCTGAAGGGGGCGGGAGATGCGGTCATTGGTCAGGAGTGCTCAGTATGATTGAAGTGGTCTGAATGTCTACTGCAAGACATGATGATACAGATACTGTGGTCTGAAACGCTCTAAGATGTCATTAACCTCTTAAAGGGATAGTTCACTCATCACTATCATTACTGAGTGACTTTCATTCTTCTGTGGAAAAGATAACACAGATGATTGTTGCTTATGGTTTTCAACACAATTCAGTAAGTCAGAAAGGACAGAATAAAAAAAATTACCGTCATAAAAGTAGTTTATTCTTTGAATATTCGAATGTGTATGATATGTTTTGTGAAGACAGATGAAAGTTGTTTGTCTATACTCTTGACCTTTAGCTTGGGTATGTTCAAGCAAAATGTATCCATGACTGATTCAGCAAAAAACTGCTGATCAGACTGATCCAAGATTACTTAATTTGCCTCTCACCAGCATTATTTTAGTATTGAGGTTCTCTTATAGCTTTTTAGGTTATTTTAGTACATCAGGTTAACTAAATTAAAATATTGCCTGGGCAACTAGCTAAAATAAAATCTCATATCATACCTTAAAGGTTTTTTTAAATCAAGTAATGATTTTTTTTCTTTTTTTAGTTTTAGGTAACTTTAAGTAGTTTAAGTATGAATACTTAAAAATATAATTTTTACTTAACTGAGCATCCTTTTTGAAATCTTAGAAGCTCCAGTGTCTTTTCTTTGTAAACGCATAGAATGCATTGACTGACATTCAGAATCTCTATACTCACTTTCAATTAGTGAAACAACGTCACACAGGTCTGGAAAGTTACGAATGGCCTAATTTTAAATGAACTCTTCCTTTAAAGAAGGATAAACCTTAAAATGGAAAAGGTTAAAGAATAATCTGGAATGTTCCAGACCTGGACCACTGAGAGGAATTCTGTGTGGATGTGGACCGTGGCATCTTTATGAGAGGAAACATACTGTATGAAGACTTAAAACGATGTCCAGACACTACAAAGTCCACTTGGTGAACAGAGGACACACTGTGCTCTGGGGAACAGTTCTAACCCTCACCTTCTCTGGAAATTACTGGTCTTTGTGGTTTTCGAAACAGAAAAAAAAAACTGTGTGTGATTAAAGCCATTTAACCTGATCGACTGCATTATTGCCTGCGGTCACTATGACTAACTATTGAATATTCTGAAAAAAACATGAGTGGTGCTTGCCTGTGGAAAGGTCCGACCAGGTCAGATAAGATCTTTCATTTCGTTTTGTTATTTTCTTTTTACTTTATTCCCATCTGGAGTGTAGTATTCATGTATTTTTGGCCAAGCAGATCTTTCTCTCACTCTCTTTGCTGAGTAGCAGTGTGACTCAGTCCCGCAGTGATGATGAAATTGGTTTGGGTCCACTGGGTCCAAGTTCTGGCTGGAACAGACAAGAAAAAGCGCCAGTAACATGGAAACTTCTACTGCAGCCAGAAGAGCGGAAAACATTCACACAACACCGCAAAAACAGATACAGAACAACAGGAAAACATCCGCGCCTAGTGACCAGTCACAAATGAGCGACCCCACAACTCTACTCTGTTTGTTTTTGATGAGTTGACCGTTCAAACTTTGAGATTTACGACAGATAGCTGGACGATTTGCTAATGTCTTTTCTACATTGTCTACATCTCACCAATAGAAAATGTTAAAAATACGATCTACAGTAGCAAATTTTCTGTCGATACTTGCATGCAAACCACATTTATTATTTTGTGTGCTAGGCTAAGGGTTTACGAACGAAAAAAAACAAAACATTGCTAACAAGATAAAAATTAATAAAATGTCCAGCTGACAGTTCCTAGCGACAAATACTTTGTCTTTCCACAATACAATAGCCAATCAGAACACGTTTAAGCTAACGGAAATGAAGTGACGAACAAAACGTGTAACTTAAGTGAGAAAAAACGTTGTAATCCTTTGTTCATGCAGAGTTAAAAACGTGACTGGCATTTTTAAACTTTGAACTTTTTAAATTGAGTGCCGCGTTTTCAGAACAGCGTCCTTCGCGCGCATCCATAGCAACAGCAAAACACGTCAACTGTTGCGGAATTGGTCTACTTTAATCGTCTTTCCGCGGATGTTTTTAATGTGGAAATGTGGAAGCGACCCCATTAACGTAATACTTAGCACCTGGAATTCGATCTGGGAACCGCGCCAAAAAACAACCGGCAATTTTTTTTTACCGTTAATTGGGCGGGTTTGGTTGCGCAATCCTGGCAACATTGAAAAAAACAAGGATCTTTACAATGCGTTTTAAATGGCATAAATACGCTTTTGCAAGACACTTTATGGAGAATATCTTGTTATAAATTGCGTAACGCTAGGGGATTTCAAAGAATTGCCAAACATGACTTGGGCTGAATTGAGAATAGCAGGCTACTGTTATTATTTTTGCAATATAAAAGATCTCTGCGGTATGATATCACAAACGAGCTCATTGACCCTTGAACCTCCAAAGCTCTTATTGTAGAGCCTCTCGGGAACAGAGAATAAGGATGATCACTTGTAAGTGGAATGCAGTTACTCTCTAAGATTTTCCCCTCAATAACAGTGCTCACCATGTTGAGATAACTACAAAACAAATCTTGTTTAAGTCAACATGAAACATCTGCAAACTATTTTATTCATATGTGATATATTTTTTCCCCACACTGGAGAAAAAAAAGCACTTTTCCATCAGAAATTAGTTAAAAGTGTCTATATGAAAAGTGGATGGAGGGGAGGGGCTAGAATGCAAGGGTTCGATGATGTCAGCTGAAATGAAAGTTGTTTCAAAAGCAGAGCAAGTTATGTGAGATTAAAGATTCTATTTCTTCTTTATTACAGTGTAGAAAAAGTAAATAGGGTCAGTGTTTGTTGATTTTAAGACAGATCATGTGGTTTTTCAATTTTATACGTAATTCTCTCCATCAGTAAAATCTCTTCTTAAGCAATAAGTCACCTAATTTCACACACACGTGTTCACTCTCAGATCCAGCAACACCGAGGATCATTTCTCACCCGGTGAGTCATGCGCTAGAAGATGACGTCAGCGTCCTGGCTGCTGCGGCACTGTGTGACCCGTTTGTGGTTTTATGAAGGAGACAGAGAACAGATTGGCTTGTCAGAGGTTCGTTTTCGAGCAATGTTTGGTTTAAGTGCTACATTGTAATGAAACTCAACATGATAGATGGAGTTAGCTGGAGCCGCTGCACTGCTGACTCATACTGTGGAGAATGTGGAAGGGTCACTGCATGCAGAAAGAGGAGGAGAAGAAGAGGTGGAGGAGGACGTGGTTGGGGCCCCAGAGGGCCACAGGGACCTAACATCTGGATAGCCGACTCGATCTATAGCGACAACACATTGAAAATGGTGTGAAACATGAGGCAGATCTGGAATAGAAAGATCTGCATCTAAATCCAGTCTGACACCAACTAAAGACAAGAGATATTAAAAGAGTTTTCGAAAGAAACAGGAATCCAGTGTCTGTCTGGAGCTGCAAATCTCAAAAACAGACTTGGCCTTGTAAAACACACACACACGCACACACACACACACACACACGTCTGCTTCGGTCATTAGTGAAGGGAAAAAAGCTGGAGGGCAAGATTAAGAAATGGTGTATTAGTTACTTGGTTCAAACTTCTCATAAACTCTTCTGTACATCATTGCATCGCATTTAAGTGGTTATTTAAGCAACAAGGTACTAGAGGCTGTAAATATAGTCTTAAGATTTGGCTGTATACTGGAAATGAGCATGTATAAATTTAATTTAAACATCACATTTAAATTTGCTTGCTTCGGGTAAGCCATAACAGTATTCACAAAATATGTCCTTATAGCTTTTAAAAATAACTTCTTAATTAAAAAAAAAAAAAAAATCATCAATGCATGAAGTTTAAACCTTCCACGAGATTTAAGCTAAGGTTAGTAAAATAGTCTACAGCATTTATAACATACTATATAGAATACATATAGATGTGCATTTTTTGAAATGTTATACTGACCAATCAACATCCAAGTTTGGAAATACACATTTTATAATGAAAAACACAGTATATAGTTTAATCTTTATATACCTCAGTATATATCCAATCTGAACCTATTAAACTCCCGTGATGGAGTAAGACTGCCACCTAGTGGACAGACCATGCAAACATTTCTAGATTTTATTATGTTTTTGCATTTTAAGTATTCTTTTCCCCTATTCGATATGAATTTAGAATGATTTTTGGACCGATTTTTTTAATTGACACATTAATTTAAAATCATACAGCTTTTATGTGGACAGAAAACAGTGTACAACTATGTAAAGCTCACACCCCTGCATAATCCTATTTTTTCAGTTGGTATAACATCAAAGTATATTCCATATTTTTCCATATTCCCTATATTGTCAATTAACCGATTTTCCAAATGGTCAGTATACAATGCAAAAGGACTGTGCTGGACGGTGTGTCCCAGAATGCAATACACTTTCATTTCCAGTGTGACAAAGCAAATGTTTTATACCAAATTGGACATATAGAGTATATACATTGAAGAAGTTAAAACATAGTATATAATTCATGGTGCAGAGTAAAAAAATACTCCAGCATTCTACTCCAAACTAGCATTATTTAAATTTTTTCCAACAAAGAATTAGAAGGCTATGTATTTGTGATTTATATTTTTCCAAGGCATTAACATTTCTGAGAATAGTTATTCTGAGGAAAGCTTATGAAAAACACATTGTCTCTGGAATATTGTGTGCAGACGAACCATGCACAATAAGACAGAGACTACAATTACATTTTTTTTTGTGGTTTTTAATGTTAGTTTTGCAAAAAGAAAAACTACAAAGAATTGAAAGCATATTTTTTGATAGTGCTGCATAAAACAAATAGCAGATATATATTACACAAATCCTTATTTACAAATCAAAGCATTTATTGTTTTGAACAAATAAACATATTTACAAGAACACCTGCAGACACGGGGAGCCACCTGCAGTGTTTGCGGAGGATGTCACATCCCCATCTTCACCTTCTTTGTTTTGGGATGACTTTGTTCCCGCTGGTGGCCACCGGGATGAGAAGTTTCCGATACTCCATTGGAAGATATTTCTCTATCAGTACATTCACAGGTGTGGTGTCTGTCACAAAGCCCTGCCTAAGAAACATATGCAAACGTAATATACACTCATTCAACTCAACACATCTTAAATGAGTAGTAAATGGCTCGCAGTGAATGGGTGCCGTCAGAATGAAAACACATCACAATAATCCATTTGACTCCAGTCAATCAATTAACATCTTGAAGTAAAAAGAGTAAATAATACTGCTTTCTTCAGTGAAAAAACTCATCTTGTCTGATTCAGGAGAGAAAAGTGCACATATTAAGCACTGCTTACAAGTCAAAGCAGTCCCAAATGTTTCTAAACAAGTATTTTAGTGAATTTTGATGGGTTGTTACAGGCTCTCAGTTTGACCTTTAAAACTTTCTAATGGATAAGCCTACCAACATGCAGCTTTTCACTTCACAAGAAGATAACCGATGGACTGGAGCAGAGTGTATTGCTTGTGGATTATTGTGTTTTTTAAACACCTCATTCTGATGGCACCCATTCACTCCGGAGGATCCATTGGTGAGCAAGTGATGCCATGCTACATTTCTCCAAATCTGTTCTGATGAATAAACTCATCTTCTACATCTTGGATGGGTCGGTAAATTAAACTATTCCTTTTAAGATTTACCTTCTCATGAGGAGCTCGAAATCTTCAACCTCAATCGTTTTACGCTTGGCGTGAGTAGCATATGCTTCCAGATCGTCTGCTAGCCGCTCAAAGTACTTCTTAAGACTAAGAGGAACATTGAAAAAGAAAGCACAGAACATGGAGATGTAGTAACTTCAAATATTCATGAGGCAGGAAGATAAATAGCTGTTCACTAAGGGCTTACATTTCATTAATGACAGGGTAGACGTCACTGGCCACCTTGGTCTTGGCGAAGTGCTTGAACACGCTCATAACGTAACTCTTGGGAAGAACATTGACCTCCGTCTGACGCTTCTGTCTGGGGGCCCGTTTGGCAACCTGAGGGGCAGGACTGAGATAAATGGGTTTTAGATTTGCATCAGGAGACTGTAAAACGGACATTAGGAAGAAAAATGTTGTTGGTAAATTACCCAGCGTTCACTTCTTTGAGGACTGTTGGTGTAGTCTGCGTTGGACTTGCGTATACTCTTTTCTGTCTTACAAACGCAGGAGTTTTGATGGATAATTCTAAAATAAAAAAAATAAATAAAAAAAAGCAATTCTAAAGTGAAAGCAAATTATCAGTTACATCTGATTCACAAGCAATCATTCTTTTGAAAGGGTTCTTTTCAATAATTGGGTAAAACTGGCTAACAAATGTTTTCACACAAACACAGTATATATTTTAAATGTATTCTTGTAGCGTTGCAAAACTAAGTTGATCCACTGATGTAACATGAACTGTTTTACCAATCTATTTACTATGTTTTTGGACCTGGGAACATTTCAGTTGTGTTACTGTCTATGGAGGGTCTTACAGGTTTACTTTAAAATGACTTATTCAATTGCACAAATTTTCTGAGACTTAACGTGAAACTAGGAGTCACCTGCACTAAGAGCGTCATCATCATCATCATCATCCTCTTCCTCCTCTTCTTCCTGTGGAAATTCTGGGCTTTGATTGGCTGGTTCCATCAGATCCTCCTCAGACTGATTCAGTTCCTCTTGGGCGTCATCATCTCCTGCAAGCTCTGGCACATCTTCTTCAGACAGACTAGCCTCGTGTTGCTGTGACCTCTGGACTGATGTGCTAAGATCTGCTGCAGAGTGGAGCTGAGGGCTGCCCTGGGGTTCTCCTTCTTCATCTGGAACATCCTGGAAACTCCTGCCCTTATCGACAAAATCCAAAAGATCTGAACAGAAAGAGATCAGCTTTTTAGCCCACAGGCAAACTGAATTAGCAATTAATTTCAGATGTCACTGGTGAAGTTATTTTTCTGGTTTTTTTTTTTCACTTAATGCAGCCTTATTGCCCTCACCTTTCTCTCTGGGGTTCAATCCAGCTCCAAAACTCTTTGTGACTCTTGCGATGCCTGGAATTCCCAAGACAGAACCTCCTCCCTCTGAGCGGTGAGCTCTACGGGTTATTTGCTCTAGATACTGTGAGGTGTCAATATTTTTTGCTTCAACAACGTTCTCATCCTCAACTTCCTCAAAGTTCTCATCCTCGACTTCCTCAACGTTCTCATCCTCGACTTCCTCAACGTTCTCATCCTCGACTTCCTCAACGTTCTCATCCTCATCTTCCTCAACATTCTCATCCACATCTTCCTCAACGTTCTCATCCACATCTTCCTCAACATTCTCATCCTCAATGCTGTCATCCTCAATTTCTACAACTTCCTGATCCTCAGTTTCCACAACTTTCTCATACTCAATTTCCACTACATTCCCAATCTCAACTTCCTCCACAAATTCTCCATCTTGCAGCTCCATTTGCTGAGACTCAGGAAGTGATTCTGTCATCGCCTGCGTTGGAGCAAATACAACATCATCTTCTGTAGTCAAATGCACATCATCTTGGGATGAAGGCACCACCTCTTCCTCATCCTGTGATTCCATCTCATCTTTTTCTTCTTGAATTAAAGGCTCTGAGTCAGGAATTTCACTGGGTCCCTCAAGCTCATGTTCTCTCTCGTTCCCTGCAGAAAGTCCCATTGTATTATCTTTTTTAGACTGGACATAAAGCTCTGTGACATCACTGAGGCCGAGAGTGAACTTCTGCCAGGAAGAATCTTCTAGAGTTTTTCCATCCTGAAATACAGAGTGATCTAAAGGAGAGAGAACCAGTTTTAGATACAGACAAGTAGGATGGAAGCAAAATTTAAGAGTTTATATAAACCTTGGTTAGGACCCTGCTCCAGGCATCTCTGAACGGCCTCATCAAAGGCATCCACAGACTGCAGCCTCCGATTAGAGACCTTCCTCTGAAGCCCCGCCCTCTGAATGTGCTTCTCTACAAATGGGGTCTTCAGAGTCAGGTTGAGCCCACTGAGAGAAAATAAACTTAAAATAAATTAAACTTAGAATGCCTCAGTCATGCATGTCTCTTACATCATCGTACAGTACAAAAATATATATTTTAATCATGATCATCTTTTCTTCATTATTTAAGGAAAATCATCTGCAAGATTTTTCCTAACTAAATAAATGCACTTGCGCTTTTTTACAGTAATTATATTTACTTCTTCATGTAAGTTTTAGTAACTAATTCACTCTACTGAGATATAATGGACAAGGCATTTACCTTTTTGAGCCAGAAGACAAATCTAACTCTTGAGAAGCATCTCCTTTCTCCTGAGAGACATCACCTTTATGAAAGACACGCGAGACGTCCTCTGTGTTGCGTGAGAACAAAGAAAAGATGTTAGATGATACTAAGTGACTTTGAACACGTGACAAATTATGTGGCGATATTTCAAAACAAATGCAATACACCAGAATTCAATTGCAAAAACAGACAGTCTTGCTAACAAATATAACAGGAGGATAACAGGTGAAGCACCTGGCAGTTGATCAAACTTCTCCTCAAACGCTGATACACTGAAGACGCTCTGCGGTTTCTTGCGGCTCAGTCCTCTCACCACATGCGTCAAGGGTTCAGTGTTCAGAGTCAGGTCAGACAGCTCCATTCCAGACAGACCTTCACTGAGGAAAACACACACACACACACACACACATGAACACAACATGAGGAGGATAAAAATCATATGACATTAAAGAGGTACTGACGTTCTCTCTCCAGCACTGGATTCGGCAGGATTCGGCTCTGATTCCTGAAGTGCAGGCTGACCCGACATCAGCAGCGACGTTTCAGATTCTGAAACACACATAAAAAAAATCATTAAAATCTGTTTTCAAATTTTGTCAACTGTCTGCATTAAAGCTTGGGCTTGAAAAGCAAAGATAATATTTGCTTAAAGGCACGATATGCAAGCATTGTGTAATAAAATATCCAAAAACAACTTGCACACCGTTTCATGTAGTTGTGTACTTACATTATCTCAAAGGTTCTGTAGGATTTGTAAATTCAAAGAAATTCCAAATTTAAATAATAAACCATCCCTGTTCATTGTTGCCCGTCAATGACGCAGTATCCGCGCTATCCTTGGTTTTCGCCTATGAATACTACGGCAATACTACATATTGTGCATTTAATAAAAAGGAAAATAAATAAATAAATAAATAAATAAATACGTTTTAGAAGAATTCACCAAATTAAATATTAAATCTGATTATTTAGCTATCAATCTATATAACTTATAATAAGCACCAAAAACTTGTAAACGGTTTAAAAAAATGTTTTAAATATTTTTGCCATGAATCCTTAAAAAAAAAAAAATTGAAATAATGTGATGGAGATTGGGTGAAAAAAAATAACTGCAAATAAAATTAAAACAAATAAAAATTATTAATAAAAAAAATACATAATTATTAGTTTACAAATGTATATTTTTTTAAACTTGTATTGGCAACAAAGTTTGCATTATTAAAAATAATAAAACTGAAATAAATATAAATTAATGCTAAATATAATTTTGTTTTACAAATAAAAAAAAACAAAAATGCAACAATAAAAGCACAAAATAATAAATACTAAATAACAATGGTATATATATATAACAGCACACCTAGACCCATCTACATTAAACTATAAACGTTTACATTCATTTCCAGTTCTAAAGAAGTAACATAACTAGATGATAGAATATCTCTTTAATAATACACCTAGAGTGTGTGTGTGTGTTTCTTAACAATTATCAGTTCATTTTCTAAAACTTAGTAGTGGGTTCTGACTCACCCATCTGAATGATCCCCCTGAGCAGACCACGAGTGGTTATGTCCTCGTCATACACTGGGGACGGAGCTGGGACAGGAGGATTAGTATTTGCCACCGCTGACCTCTGCCGTTTGGGTGAAGGGAGGGGTGATGAGGAGGCACTCTGAAACAGAAGACAAACGTAATAGGGATGTAATCATGTAGTGCATCAAGTGCATTGGTAACATATCAATTTGCTTATTTTAACACCACGTATACCTCATGGAGCTTCTTCTTGAGTCTGTGTCGTAAGGCAGATCCAGGATTCTCCAGCCCAGGGGTGTTTTTTAGCCTCATACTGCGGCGTACATTTGGTGCACTGAAACGCATATGAAATATATACATATTATACACAAAAATAAAATCAATACACAAATATTATAAAATACATAATATATATGTTATAATATAATATGAATATTATATACAAAATAGTGAAAACACAATTGTCACTAACGTTAGATGTTTTGTGCTGTTGTGTCTCTGATGGTTTCAATTCATCTTAAAAAGGTAACTATGATCAAAAATACAGACTTAAGGTTTTGTTTACAACAAGTATACTTATAATATCTTTATATTATAAGTTAATATATATACGTTATCTTTACCTTTGTAACTTACCATGTTTGAATTTAGCCGTTAACTTCGAACAAATATTTACGTAACTGTTATGTTTGTTTACATGTTTTATCTGCTTTCGCATAAAATGTGAGCGTAAAACCAGTTAAAAGTAAACAATAAAACTAAAATCATGCCGTACATTTTTATTTAAGTGACATTTTAAATGAATTCACCTTCTGGTTACAGGAGATCTGGGTAACTCTGTGTGCAGGACCCTCCTCAACAAAACCCGAGCCGAAATATCGTCTTCCGTTGAATCCATCGCTTCTTATCGCGGATTATCACAAAACTAACTATTTTCAAAAGCTATATAACTTTAATAATATAATTTACATTTAAAGTAAACAAAGAAAACCATCGTCGGGTTATAAGCCTGAGGTTGAAAATGGAAGTCTCGCAACTCCCGCTCGTTCGTTCAAGTAAATCTCGCGATATCTTGTAAATCGTTTCATTGGCTGTGGAATGTACTGCACTCAAGGGGGCGCTCGGCGGCTCCAAACACTCATACCTCCGCTGCGTTTTTAGGCCGATTTGTAAAGTGTTGCATAGTTTAAATGTAATACACTTATATCTGAGATACAAATGGAAGTACAGCCCTAATGATCTGTATTATTGCTTTATTATCAGCGCGAGGGAATTGTAAAGGTTTGTATGAAATCGCCTGTGTGAATATATAATCTATTAAAAAATAAAATCTTCATAACAGGCTTTTATAAGTCTTTAGCATAGTTTAGTTCTTGTTTGAAGGCGTAATTTATCACAGGGAGAATGCTGCGTTGTTTTGAGCAGTGATGTGAAACGTACTTCATGCAACGAGAAAAAACCATGAAAAAAAAAAACTTGGTTAGAGATGCCACGAAGTAGGTGGCAATGCCTTAACCGTATGTGTGTTGAAGGTCACTAGGACCTCTTCCATCCTTGTCAAGGGGAGTGCTAACCTTCTCTCCTTTCATACAACACGAAAGGAAGTGTTTAATCTCAGAGGATATATAGCGCGGTAGCTGCCTATAATGCTCAACGACGGTGATACGTGCGAAATTTGAAAAATGTACTTCGTTCTTATGGTATGTATTATCTATTGTTGTGTAGACATGTTTTTATATACGTTATACCTATATTATTTGGATTTATGTTTTTTAAAAAGTTATTTTGCCATCCTTAAGCACATCCTTGCTTTCTCATTTGCGTATCTGACATGTCGACCAATCAGAACGAAGCAACAACATACGTCACAAACTCTTGCCCAGGAAGTAAGCACAAGCCTATGCAGTCCATGAGCCGTTGTTTCAAAATAACGGTACATTGTATGTTGTGTTTTAATACTCGATTTCAAAGATTTTTTCTTGAACTCTTTATATATATATATATATATATATGAATTAATTCGTTCATTTGAAGTGTATATACAGTATATATACATTTCAAATGAACGAATTAATTCATGCATATTTTGTTCTGAATTATAACAGCTCTGTATTATTAATACTTGTTTATAAAGCTGAGTATAACACGAGTTTTTAGCCATTTTGTCTCTGTTAATTATTTTTGTTAAATTTATACAACTAGGATATAATGCTAATATACTATTGAGGGTGATGTCATGCAGGTAGCTTAAGATTTTACGCACACGTTTTTATTAAGCTACGGGCATTGCATAGACTTCTGCCATTTTCATATAGCCTACATATATATTTATAGATTTTATTCTTACACTAAATATGGTTATGTACACACACACACAAAATGATACTCCAAGGCAAAAATTCATTGATTTTCCCCCTCTATCTTTAATTGGCACAGTTAACACATACAAAGTATTCAGTGCTCAAAAACACAAGCATAACAAATAGAAGACAAACAAAAAAGTGCAAAACAAACATTTGGCAGACCCCACCAAATAGAGAAAAAAAAGAGTTTAATTCATTTAGCAAAGCAGAGAAAAAAAAGTGGGACATTTTTATTAATCAAAATTTAAAAATAGACTTTTACCATGGATTGGTAGTTCACTCTTATTTATAGACTTGTACGTATAGATATACATATATATATTTATAATTCTCTGATTCGGGAATGGTGTTTTGAAGCCCCAAATAGAGCAGATAAGGGCCGAGGGCAAATGATTCTTGTCACTGACAGATGTGTATGTTATATTGTGATAGCCGGCAAAGTATATCAAGGCTGAAAAGAATTTGTTTAGTAATTGTTTTGTTCTCAAAGAGAGACAGAGCACTTGAGAAAGTGTGTATGTTGGGAAGACATACGAAATGACCTTTTCCTCTTCAAGATGGTGAGATGTTCTCCGCTTTCAAAACCATTTCTTATTTATAACACATTTTTTATATTTACAGGTTCATCAATAGCGAGTGAGTCAGTTATTCTGAGAGGCTGCTCAATTCATTCAACATAAACATCATAATCCATCCATAAGCGCTTTGTTAAACGTAATAAAAGCATTCAGCATTAAATAGCAGATCTGTGGCATGTGTGAATTTCATTTCCATGATGCTGCCTGTAGAGATGTATATGTTTTGGGCTGCAAACCTACTTAAGAATCAATAAAAATATCAATACTTAAAAATAAAAATTAAATTAAATTAAAAATATCTAAAACCTCTCCTAGACCCATAATGACAGTGAGAGAATTTTTAAAAAGAAGTTAAAATTATGTGCCTCAGGGATGATGAGTAAACAGTGAAAGATGATGAAATTAAAAAATATAATCTTTTCATAAAAAAAAAAAACTACAACTCCCCAACCACAGTGATTACATTAAAAAAGAGAAATAGCAGTTGAATTAAACACCTCCAAGTCTGTTCCTCAGGTTAAGAGTCATACAAATGCTCACAGCTCACATGATGCATGTTAAATGTCTGGTTAACCTGTACATTTGGCTCAGAGTACATTTAAACCATTACATATACATATAACCAATGAAACCAATAAGGTTGCGAGGCTCTCGGCTGGGTGCTCCACAGGATAAAACCATGAAGACATGAACAAAACAGCTGTCACAATAAATACATACCCATATCAACAGGACATTAGCATAATTATGAGTGTAAATATAGACCCTCCCTTACCGACAAACAATAACAGCGTTTGAGCATGACGATTCGACGGTTAAGGTAAAGCAGAAACTCTTAACAGATGAAATGAAGCTGAAAATGGGAATCACTGAAGGGATATTAGATAAAAATGAGTTGATGACAAACAGTGTTAGTAATTGCACTGGAAGGGCGGAGACAGAGGAGGTGCCAGGGCAAGCAGACATGCTATTGGCCAGTGAAGCCCCGCCCCTGATGTGTACCACAGCCATGTGAGCAACCAATGGCCAGCAGCTGTTATCTTTGGGAGGTGGAGTCAAAGGGTCTAAAGGGGTGTGGCCTGGTGAAGGAGTGATTTGTGAATGCTGCGCTCCATTCAACTCGACAAGGTTTCCAGGTTGCAACTTTGAAAAGTGCAATCGATGAGCACTTAAAGACATTTCACATTTCACACATTGATTTAAGCGAACGTTTTTAGCTGTGTAAAATGATTTGTTGATATGCATACACCTATAAAACATGCTTGCCTTGCCATATTGTTTCTTTATACACTAAACGTAATATTTTCGAAAGAAGTCAGGCTCACCAAGGCTGGATTTATTTGAACAAAAATACAGCAAAAACAGTAATATAGTGAAATAGTTTTACAATGTAAAATATCTGTCAATTTTTATTCAAAATTGTATTTATTTAAAATTTCGATACATTAACACTCAAAAGTTTGACAGA
This sequence comes from Enteromius viviparus, assembly GCA_032353835.1. Lineage (NCBI taxonomy): Eukaryota > Metazoa > Chordata > Actinopteri > Cypriniformes > Cyprinidae > Enteromius > Enteromius viviparus. Next base: position 14,413,864 of record JAUCNO010000425.1, read on the forward strand.
TATTTATAATGTTACAAAAGATTTTAATTTTAAATAATTTCTGTCCTTTGAACTTTCTATTTATCAAAAAAGGTTTCAGCAGCAATATTTTTGCATTGATGATGACAAGATCCAGTATTAATAACTGAGCACCGATCGTAATTGAGCAGCAAATCGAATGATTTCTGAAGGATATGAATGCTTTCAGTTTTGCAGGAATAAATTGCATTTTAAAACATATTCAAAACAGCAATTTTAAATTGTAATAATATTTCACGATTATACTGTGCTTTTATTTGAATAAATGCAGCCTTAGTGAGCAGCATTAAACATTAAAAATCGTAATCGTTCCCAACTTTTGGCCAGTAGTGTACTGTGAGCATCAAGCTATATATAGCAGGGATATGAATGGAACGCAGCACTCTTGTGGTACCAAAGATTCAGCTCCTTTTACAGACCACATTCCCAGGGTTTTTGTTCGGGAAAGGTGAGGAAATCAGACACAAGACTGTTAAAGACAACCACACACACACACACACACATACACTCACTCGCACAGGCTGAAAGAAACATTAGCGCCGTTCAGCAGCGATGAAGAGCCGTAAAGCAAAATGATATATGCAGATCATATTCACCTCATTATAAAATAACAGACAGGTAATAAATCTAAATGCCATAATATTTCTCTGATTCGCTGTTCATGTTCCTCTCTACAGCAGGAGAATTTAGGCCGAGAGGTCTCTATATTCTCTTCCTCTCGCTTTCACTGTTCCTCTCTTTATTTTGTGTCTGTCTCTCATCTGTCTCACTCTAGGGCGGTTCATGGAGGGTAGGCTGTAGTTTTCCTCACATGTGGCTGCTGTTTGCCCTGCACCACTGAGTCCTCCTTCATACTTTACGAATCTGCAGTCATACAAACAAACAAACAAACATATGAAAAACAAAAGAAAAAACATGTTAGACTCGGTGAAGGGATGGAATAATGTCCTCTATGAAAGGCTTTTCAAACTATAACTAACCCTGGGTTTTCTTCATTTTATTCTTAATTCATTTGCATTTTACACCAGAGTTGTTTCAGTTTTATATACGATTATAATATTTATTAATATTTTGAATTTCAAAGTTATAGCAATTCTGTTATGTGCTTTTGCAATTTTTTTTATTACTTTTGGTTTTATCTTAGCTTTAGAATTGTATAAGTTGTCATGGCAACATTTAATTCTTTCTCAATTTAAAGTTTTTTTACGTTACGTTAATGAATATTTGTAATATATAGTCAGTTGAAACACATGACCATGATTTAACTAAAACAAGGGAACAAATGAATAAGTCCTGAGAACAATTTCTTAATCGTGTTAGTAATTTTAAAACTAGTACCATGTGTACACAGAAATTAACTCATGATGAACTAATGATAGATAATCCTGAGTTAAAAAGAACTGAAAACAATGCACCCCTAAACACACACCAGTGGCATATACGCTTACATGAGCTGAACGGTTACACAATGAACTGGAAAATGACAATAAAAAACACATAGGGACTGTTTGTAGCATGATTTATAAAATGCATGATTTGATAAAGTAATTCAGTGTTCTTGGTTGAATTCAAGAACAAACATGACCTGAAACACAGTCAAACATGCAAATGCAGTGCAGAAACTGCCAAAAACCCACCCAGACAGTCAGAAACAGAGCACTCGAAATAAGTTTTAGATGTGCATGAAGGTTAACTCACTGTTGGTTTGTGAATTTTCTCAGGTTCTGTGTGTGAGCTTGAACCTCATTTGCAGAAACTTAAAGATGGCATAAGTAGGTTCATGCATGTTTAAGTCAGACTCTTCATTCAGACAAAATCACACTTGTGCAGTCCTAAACTTCTGAAAGTCAAAAGCGATTCATTCTAGTTGTCTTCAGTCACACACTGTTAATGCACTCAAACTAGTACTCTGTCTCACCCTCAGAGAGATAAACCCTTCTCCAGGAAAACACATCTGTGAGGAAACATATTTCATCTCAGCTCTTAGGAATAAAGATCAGGAGCACCAAACATGATTGTGTGGATGTGATGCAATGCAATCATATTTAATGAATGCATACTTTGCTATTATACACATTACTATGTTTTTATAAACGTCAATGCATCATGTTTTTTTCCAGGGATATTTCTTCAATCAATATGAAGTATAAGTGTTGAGATTGAACACAATGTGAACAAACAACACAGCTAAAGAAGCACAAAGGCAGTCTAAGACGTATTAGCAAATGATGGGCTTTTCACAAACATAGCCTAGTTTTATGCTACTTGTAAACTGGTTATTATTACCAGTGCTCATGGAAATGGATTTTCGGGGGAAAACACTATCATAATTTGATCTTAAGTTCATTTACATATGAAAACAGTAGAAAAACTTGCATGTGTGTGTGTGTCTCATTTGTCTGTACGTTTCTAACATGCACTCTAAATGAAAAGATACAACCGCCATATTAAACTATGGTGGGCTAATATCTAAAACCATCATGTGCTAAGACACATACAATCATTTAGTCATTCAGTTTCAGAAAAAAGTCTGTCCACTTTGCCAAAAACAGTCACATTGTTGGCTTGGGGAGATTCAGGATTACACACACACACAAACCTTAGTGGTCTCCTTCACTTCTGAGTTAACTAAAGCTATGGGTCATATGTAGGTTATGGCACCTTTGGCGTTGGAGTCCAGAAAGACCTCGACATAGGTTGTGGGGACGTAACCCTCCTCTTCCTCATTTCTTCTAACACGCGTCCACCCGTCACCTTTGTCTTCCTCTATTACATACAAGAGCTCACCCTCCGTTACTGAAATGGTGCCTTCATTAACACCTACACAGAAAATTGGAAGAAACTCAATCCATCAATAAATAATTCAAACAAGTATAGACAGTGCCATTTCAAAATTAAAAATAAACATCGTATACATGAAGAAATCCCTTCTGATACATGCATGTGACAACAGACAGTGAGGCAGCTTACCAGGGTTTGTAATGTTTAATTATTTTTTTCGTGAAATACCTTCAAACGGGTAGAGGGCTTTGCAGGTGCCGATGGTGGGTAGCATTTCTTCATCTGGATCATCAAATTCATCTCCAGACTCTGCTGTTTCAGGCTGGACTTTACTCTGGACCTCAGAACTCGGTTCCTCTGTATAACTGCCATCCGGACTGCTCCATCACACACACGCACACACACACGTACACAATAACTATAGCACCTGTTTGCAAAGTACCGTGGCTCTAAAGCGACTGCAAGTGTATGTTTGTTTTAATATTGAAGGGGTCATATGATGCAATTTCAGGTTTTCCTTTCTCTTTGAAGTGTTACAAACTGACCCCTTTAACAATAATAATAATCTCATTTGGTCAATGTGTGTGTGAGAGAGTGTGTACCTCTCTCTGTCCTGTGCACAGTTGTTGTTGGTGGCGGGTGGTGTGCTGTTTTGGGTCTCGTACAGAGCACTCGTCCTCCGAGGAGGGTCACTCTTTACTGGCATCCTTCCTTCAACCTCCGCTAACCAGCCCTAAAACACACACACACACACACACACACTCATTTCTTCCATACTGAACCTCTCATTCAGGCCTGTGCTGTATTAAATGACACACACCTCAAATTTCTGAGCCTCCGCCTGCAGTTTCTCGATGTTGTGGCCGATCTCTGTTAACCGAGGGTCCACGCTGTTGGGATCCCCCATCTGTGGGTTCTTTACATACACTTCCTTCATTTTAGTCAAAGCATCTCTAAAGAAAAAATAAATATATACATTTTTCTGATAATTCTGCCTTTCAAACTCTGGCTTAGTCATAAAGTATCCTAAAATGATTATTGTAGGTTATTTCTACTGACATTTCCTAATCGGAATCTTAAATAGAATTAAAGAATTCTTGATGTTTATTTCATATTCTTGAGTTCCACTGAATATTGTATGTATATATTTTTTATATGTTGTATTGAATAATGTTCTGCGGCTGGAAAATTAAAGATGTCTAAAGTTGTATAATTTATTTAAATTTAATTTATTTTTCTTTTGGCAATTATAAATGCAATTTGCTCTTAAAAAAAGTTTGGAAAGATTTCCAGATATACCTTAGGATTTCTTTGTAAATTATGACAAATTTCAAATGTTCAATTTATTAAACATTAATTATTCGTGCACTTTTGTTCAACACACAATTAAGAGGGAAAAAAAACAAAAAAGAAATAAAAACAAAAAAGTTAAAAATAACTACATAAATAAATGATGGACATATGAATTTGTATGCAAATTTGTTTTTGTGCATGTCTGCGTACCTCTGGTCCATCTCTTTCTGTATGTCTTTATTGATGTCATCAATCTTCGCCTGAAGCTTCTTCCTTCTCTGCTCTGGAGGAAGATGACTGAAGTCCTCAGGATTCGAACCCTGCGAGGAGACAGAGAGGATGAAGACAAACAGTGAGCATCTTCCCTTAAATAAAAAAAAAAAAACACTGTCCTGCTAGAATCTGCTAATATATGAACTAATACGCATATGTATAAATGGGGCGGGTCAAACCAGGACCAGGTTGGCTATCTGCCTTTGGAAAAGAGCCAATCAGCTTTCAAATTAACTGTTTATCAAAGGAAAAACCAGATGAGAAAATAAAATCTAAGATTTAAATCAATGATTAACCTATTCAGTCCAATGCCAACAGCTCACTCCTTTTTGAAATCTAATTCTGGTTGATCTAAATCTGTCCTTATGTGCCCTCTTTGCCGCTCGTTCTAATATCCTGTTTATGTCTACATTAATGTATGGATCCTCTGAAGTCTCCAGCCTCTGCTTTTTCCAAGTACTCCTCGCTGCAGACTGTAGCGCGGTGACGTCAGGTACATACCTGTATGTATGTATGTGTATGTGTTTACCGCGCGTGTGCACATCAATATTGCATTCATAATTACTATATTTGCATTAACAGTAAGGGTAGGTTTAGGTTTGGACATTAATTAAACAGGTAGCATTTTCTGATATCAAATTGTGCTACCTATTTTTTCATAGAAGGTAGCAAAATCTGATAAGGTAGGATGAATCGTGGTATAGACATACCATACATCACTTTGCGCATGCGCGGTAAACACATACCCATACACATACGTCAGGTATGTACCCTACAGTCTGCAGCGAGGGGTGTCTCGCTTTTTCCACATCAGTTCTCTGACGGACTGAATATCCCATACTATTTTCAACCAGATGGTGGCGCTTAAGAACCGTGGATCTGGGGAGGTTAAACCTCCTGCAACGATTTTTAACCCCATGAAGCCTACTGTATCATATTTGATACACACATTTAGGCCTCTAAATCACTAAAGTATCATTTTTAGCATAAGTGAGGTCAAGGTACGTGTCTTTTTTGCCGTGAAATCTTAGTAAACTTGAATAACTTTTATATTGCTAGAAATATTTTAAGATGAACACTTACTGGACTTACTTGATTATCCACACATTATTTTATATATACATCAAATATGATTCATCTGGCTGTTGAGGAATGTTTGTTTATCTGTCAGTCATCATTGTACTGCATTACATTATATGTTTGATCATAAATGTAAGCTTTCAATTGCGACTCACATAACTGGAAGATATTAAGTGAAAACTGATATTTACATATATTTGATGTAATTATTCTGGTATACTGCTATCAGCAACTGCACCAAATTGCATATTTTTGCTCAGTTTAAGCCTCAGGATGATTTTTTATTTTTTATTATTATATGCATATCATTTATACGAGCCATAAGAGAATGAGTTATCAAATATGATACTCAACAAATAGCACACATGCAAACTTTTATTTTAAGAATTGATCAAATGTTCAATAAACTGTTCAATTAAAAGAAAACAAAGATTCTTTGGACTATTTCTATATCTGGCTTTACATAGTTACAGAAGACATTCTAAAAAATCGTATTTAGCATAAAATAGGATATTATTCATTTATTTCTAAATTTTGAGTTTGGACTGAATAGGTCGACGACTGTATCTTTCTACACTCCTGCCCACAGGTAAGTGCTAAAAGGTCAAAGGTCGCTAGGCAGGCACATCGTTTTTACCCGTTCTTCTACATCACCATACTGTCATGCAACAATAAACAGCCAGATTTGTCTGAGCATGCATTACACTGTCACTCAAAATACAGTTAAATGAATAAAACCACAAAATCAGTCCAGGCAAACTTAATAAAACATAATAATCAAGATCTACACAAACACAATAAACATGCTACACTCACTTTTGTACTCACCCTCTTCAAAACAAAGACAAATTGTTCAAATAAAAAGTTAATTATGTAACATTTTGATTTTTTACAAATAAAAATAGATCTAAATGAAATAAATCTCAGAAATCAACTTGAATATGATCAAAATATGATTATCTATTAACAGATTGGTGTCTAGATATAACCAAACATTACACGCTGTATAAGTTAATAGTCAACTATAAATCACAATAACACCATCAGTGATTCAATAATCACTTGAAAAAAAAAAAAATTGGCCACTAAAATAGCAAGACACACTATGATCGGTTAAGGTATTTGATCTACTCTAATCACTGATAATTATAATAACACTTTATTTTACACTAGCTGTCACCCTCATGACATTCAAAACCAATTTGACTTAATTTCTTCAGTGAAACATGAAATAAGATATGTAACCAAATCTGCATGCTGCTCTTTTCCATATAATGATAGAGACAGCGTAAAATTAAACATGTCCCACAAACATAAAAAAGCCAAAGGTTTAGAATGACATAAAACAAAAACTATATATCAATCTTGCATGTGAACTATTTCTTTAACTTGCATTATAACTAGGTTGACATTTCAGTATATTATCCCACACATCTGGTTAGGGGTCAAGTTAATACATTTTGAAACACATAATGACCAAATCGGGGACAGATAAATAAAAACACAGGGACAAAAAACAGGTTTCAGATCACCTCAATAAGGTTCCGCACGTGGGCATTGAGTGAGAGCTACACAGAGGAACAGTCACCACGGCAACAAGACAAAACAAAACACACGTCAACAAAAAGATAAATCAGACAACAACATGGTTTTCAACTTAAATACACACAAAGGTAAAATTATATAACAAAAGTGTCTTTAAAGGGACAGTTCACCCAAAAATCTAAATGTCCTGTTCATTTACTCACCCTCAGGCCATGCAAGATGAGGTTTTTAATATAATATTTTTTAGTGCTGTCAAACCATTAATTGCATCCAAAATAAAAGTTTTTCTTCACATAATTTGTGTGCGTGTGTGCTGTGTATATTTATTATGTATATACAATTGCACATGCACGTATATATTTTAGAAATATGTTGTTTATATATAAAATGTATTCATGTCAATTATATGTATACGAGTGTAAATATAGACCAGGAAATACATGTAAATATTTTCCAAATGTATTTAGATATACATAATAAATATACACAGAACACACACACACTATGCAAACAAAAGCTTTTATATTGTGTGCGATTAATTGTGATTGACAGCACTAATATATTTATAGAGCGAGAGTAGAACAGCAAAGAATAGTTTTAGCCGAAAATGTAGGCCTTGGTAAATCATAAAATGCAAGTCAATGTCTACCATCACTATAAGAGTCAAAAAGGCATATGCAGACAAGACCAAACTAATACCCGTGTCTCCTGACAATATAGTAAGGTCTTATGAAGTAAAACAATTGGTCTGTGCCCGAAACTAACATTGTTACCTCTTAGTTATAGCCTCATTTAATAGGGGGGAAATGAAAATATTTCCCCCAAATGGCATCTTCCAGATCATTTAAACGAACTGGTTCATTAAACTACTTTGTTTACGTGATCACACAATGAAATAATTTATACCCAATTATAATTAAAGCACCCAATAATGATGTGAAACGTGGAAGTTTTACATGTCCAGAGCATATAAAGTGAGAAACATTCATTTGGCCCGTTCATTCAAGTGCTTAGCTCTTAGTCAAGCTGAATCAGATCAGGAGCCCTGAATGAGTTGCCAAAAACCAGCATTATAGGATCATATACACTCATTCAGAGTCTGAAAGTGAGTTTTAACTGAGCATCTTGTGGATCTGTGCTGCTTGAGCCGTAAACTGTTTCAGATGGTTAATTTGGTGAACCAGTTTATTCAGCTCACTATAAAGAATCATTCAAAAGTATGATTCAATCGCAAACCAGACATCACTCTGAAGCGTTTGTCTGGATTACAGGTAATAATAAATCAATACAGTTCAGTTTTTTGCAGAGACTGATTGTTTCGCTTCATAAGACCTCAATATATTGTCAGGAGCACTGGTATTTATTTTGCATTGCCTGTATATGCTTTTTATGTGCTGATAGCAACTGACTTGCATTTTGTGAATCAGTACATTCTTCTTTACTTCTGTACTGAATAAAAAAAATGTCATCTTGGATGGCCTGAGGGTGAGTAAATTAACAGTTGTCATTGTCATTTTTGGATGAACTATCTTTGTGAACAAAAACACCATAAGGGTTGAACACAAAGGAACATGATGTTAAAGGACCATGTGTTACTACAGCGACGGACATGCTACGGTCATGCCGTTACCGACATGCTACTGAGGTCATGCTTACCAGCTTTAGAGAGAGCTTCTCACGGACGAAAAGAGAGAGCGATCGAGGGAATGAACCGAGAGAAGAGAGAAAACATCAGAGGGAGCAACATCAGACCGCTGTACACGTCATACACACTCATGCAGGTGTGTTCATGCTTTATGATGTCATTGTTGAAGCTCACTACATCATGACAGTTCACTTTGGGCCGGCCGGCATTATTTTGCCCTCCGTCATAAGACAGATTTCTGCTGGCAGAGCCATGGGAAATTAAGTTGAAAGCCTCACTTTGGCACTTGAACAGGGAAAATGTCGCATTAGCTGAAGTACAGGCCTTCTATGCGCATTTATATTCTAGAACTTTGAAATATACATTTTTAAAGGGACAGTACACTAGAAAAATGAAAATTCTGTCATCATTTACTTACCCTTGTGTCATTCGCAACCTGTATGCATTTCTGTCTTCTGTGGTACACAATTAAGTTATTTTGAAGAATGTTGGTAAACAAATTTCCGTTTCCATTGACTTCCATTACGGACTAAAATACTATGGGAGGTCCATGGGAACCAAAACTCATCTTTACCAACATTCTTCAGAGAAATGTATACGGTTTGGAATGATTTGAAAGAATGTTCATTTTGGGTGGACTATCTCTTTAAGGTCAAGTTGTTAAGTTCCATATTGCAATTTTTATCAATACTGTACCCTAATGATGCAACGATATTCAACAAAACCATCTGACTGCTGTAGCTTGATGCATCTGCATACAAGGGAAAAAATAGGATACAATTTGATTGTATTCATCAGGAATTGATTGCCATTTTCTTTTGATGCAGTGAACTTCAACAGGTACTAATGAACCAGTTATTACACACAATGTTACATGAGGATGACATCATTAGTCCTAAAGCACCAGTCAGCCAATAAACAGAAGACGTCAGGGATGGGTGTACAAGAGAAAAGACAGAGGAAAGAGAAAGGGAAACCAAAATGAAAATATTCTCAATGAATGGGCTTGCTTTTGAGGCAGCCCTTGAACCAGAGAGGATTCTGGGTAATCGTACCTGAGAAGGGATCTCAAAGCAAAAAAGAAAACAATGGAGGAGAATGTCTCGGTTACGTATGTAACCCTCGTTCCCTGATAGAGGGAACAAAGACGTTATGTCATGACGACAGACTAGGGGTTCTTGCCTAGAGCCCTGATTCGCTCCGCTTAAGAGAAAATGCCAATGAAAACTGGTAAGTGGTTAAACAATCACTCATCAGATTTGCTGGATCCAATGGAAAATGCCACAACCTGAACTGTTACCAACTTGTAGCACTACAAATATTGACAAGCGGCTTGTGTCAGACAATTATTATGCAAAAGTCATAACCTTCTCATCGCCCCAGAGCACATTCGCTGACATTGATACCTGAAGGGATTTCAACTTTCTGCAAGAGGGCTGCAACCTCCTGTATTTGTTGCACAGTCTGGAAAGACAACGGGGAAGAGGACCTTCTGAAAAGAGCACTACGAAGACCACATCCTACCAGCAGGAGGTAACATGTGGAACCCGAGTATGGACTGACCCGAAGTGACGCAGTACAACATACAATCTTGTCTCTAAGGCAGGTAAGGGAAGGAGAGGAAAGACTGGCAGTAGAGATGGACAGAGTAATCTGTCAAGAGAAGACACAGGTTTACCAAGGGAAACCTTACCATGGAGGATACACATACAGGATTACCCACAGGGAATCAACTATATAGACATCTAGCCCAGTACAGGGGCTGACCAGACCCCGGGCATGCACAATGAAACTGAGCCTGGGGTCAATTGCTCCGCCCAGTCTGACTGCTGAGGATGCTCTACCAGGGTTCGCCACCTGGGGAACTTACTGGAAGAGTAAACAGCACTCGCATCCCCTGTGAGGGAGAATGGCACAGCAAGCGTGACATTGGCCAGTTCTTCCCACCAATTACCTGTTACCCAACACACGGGAAGAAACTTGTTCAACGCAAAGATTGTAGTATCTTGCGAAGGTGTTCGGTGTCGCTCAGCCTGCGGCTCTGCAAATGTCTGCCAGCGAGGTGCCATGGTCCAACGCAAGGGAGGAGGCCGCGCTCCGAGTGGAGTGGGCTCTCACCTCTAGGGGGCATGGCTCATCTTGGGCCTGATAAGCCATGGTGATGGCATCCACAATCCAGTGGGTCAACCTCTGCTTGGAGACAGCCTCCCCTTTCTGCTGACCTCCCTGGCAGACATAGAGCTGCTCAGAGCTTCTGAAGATTCAGGTGCAGTCCACGTATATGCGTAATGCTCTTAAGAGACACAGCAATGCCAAGGCTGGATCTGCCTCCTCCTGGGGCAGTGCTTGCAGGTTTACCACCTTATTGCGAAACGGAATGGCGGGAACCTTGGGCACATAGCTGTGGTTCTGGACACAAGTGCACCGCAACCGCTCTCTCCACTTGGGAAATGTCCTCATAGTCCTTGGCCTCCCGCCATTGATGGTGGTAAGGACGGTGACGAGCGGCTTCTGGCTGTTAAAGGAGCCATTCATGACTTCTGCTTCAGCTTCCTCTTTGCAGCAGGAGAAGGCATAAACTCGCGGCTCTGAAGCAAAATCTGATAAATGGTTGCACTTATACCCGGATGAAGAGGAGTGGCTCATGATTGTTTAACCACTTGCCAATTTTCATTAGCATTTTCTATTTAGCAGAGTGAATCAGGGCTGTAGGCAAGACCCCAGTCTGTCGTCACGACATAACTCATGGTGACTGACAGACAGGGAACTCGAAGTGTGGTAGTGAAGTAAACAGCTAGTTTTGACTGAACACTTTAGAATACAAAATGATTATTATAATCATAAGAGATTATTAAAAACAAAAAACATTTAACATAAAATGAGACATAAATAAACTAACTATTAAATAAAAATATATAAACTATTTTAATAAAAATGTTGATAAATCATTTAAAAACAAAATATTAAACATAATAAAATGTAAATATAAATATTTTTTAAAGTAGAATTATGCAAAATATTTTATATAGAATTTACACAATATATAAAAATATGCAAAATACATGAAATATTAAAAAGTATATTTATTTATATATTTACTTTGTAGACTGTAAAACATGGTGATCATGCAAAAAAATAAATAAATAAAAATAAAATTATATATATATTAAGTGATAAAATACATAATATATAATTACCAATTCAAAAAAAAAAACAAAAAAAAAAAACAGAATATAAAAATAATAAATAATAAAAATGTTGGTTTAATAAAAATAAAAAAAAGCTAGTTTGTTGCGCTGTCAAAGCAACAACCTCTGATTTCTAGAAAACTATTTCGGTTCTTCCTATTTTAGGGTGCTCAAACTACGGAGCTACTTTTCTGACAAATGTAGAAACACACTGACAAGACTTTGCATGTTTAAAGACTTTTAAAACTCATGAATGCGCCAACAGGATGTAGAATTCACCACGTTTGTAACAGACATAGATAGTGAATACAGACTGTATTTTTAGTGTGAAGTACAAATAGAGATAAACATCCAATATCTCAAAGCAGCGAAATGACACCAAAAGGGGTGAATTCTGAACTTTTCTGTGGGTGAGAAAGTGTTACGAGCACCAGAAAGTCAAAGATGATCATGAATGCGCAAAGGATTGCATTAAGAAGTAACACTCGTGACACTTTGAGAATTAACCCCTCCCACACAAGCTGATTTGCTGCCAGAACACAGGGGCGGAGGCAGGCTGCTAGGGTTGCACATGGGAGGCGGGGTCAAAAGCCGGAGGAGCCAATGAGAGAATCAGTTGATGAGGATGTAATTTTTCTCAATTACAAACGAATTTTAACATTGAATATCAGACATTAACCTCATTCATGACAAGAATTCAAACAGATGCAAATTAATGACGTATTTTTTAAAAAATATCACAATTTAAAAAAAAAAACACTAAATGAGGTTAAGTCTGTTAATGCATTTACTCTATTTTAGCTATCATTCAAGCACACACACACACCTATAAATGTTTTAATAATAATAATAATAATGATAATAATCTCCAGTAAAAATAATTAGATAAAATTAACCCGTTTTTTTTAACCAATATTTATAGTAAGAAATATTGAAAAAATTGACTCCAAAAAGGCAATTTATCTCACTTTTAATGTCTAAGTAAACCCACACACACTCTTGCCTCCTCTCACACACTTACAACATATTGCCTGGCCTCGAAAGCATACGTAGGCCGACCAAGAGTCCTCTTCATGATTTCTTTATTATAATAGAGAGACTGGGCAGACTGCAGCAAAGAATAAACCCTAATTAAATACACACACTCATGCATAACTACACAAACACACACTACATCACTCTACAAACACACTTTAATACAAAAATATACACTTAAAACATTTGTACACTAGGACAAACACACTTGTGTGTCAATAAACCTGCATACATATATAACTCAAACACACACACACCTAACTGACTGGTACTAAAACAAACTCACAGACACTCATATTCATTCACACTCATATTATTCTTCAAAATGTTCTCTGATTATTACATAATACATATGTAACATGCTCTAGTGTGTACATCTACTAGAGTAGCCAGCAAAAAATAGCATCCATTATTAAAACAAATCCTTCTTCAATAACAATGCTCTAAAACACTACCACTGAAGTTTGGGGTCATTTTTTTATTTTTTTGAAAGACTTATATACACCAAGGCTGCATGTATTTAATTAAAAATACAAAAAAACCACTAATATTGGTAAATATTATTACAATTTTAAACAAACTGTCTTCTATTTGAATATATAGCAAAATGTAATTTATTCATGTGATGCAAAGCTGAATTTTCAACATCATTATTCATACCATACAAATCATTATTTGCCATTTAAGAAACATTATTGCTATTATTATCAATGTTGAAAACAGTTGTGTAAACCATTTGATGACTAGAAAGTTCAAAAGAAGAGTACTTATTCAAAATAAAAATCTTGTGTAACATTAGAAATACATTTACTATCACCTTTGATCCATTTAATGCATTAAATATAATTCGTTTTATTCTGACCTCAAACCTTCAAAGAGTAGTGTACATCAAAACACATATATTATAAATAAGCCGGGGGCACAAATGAAGACAGTGAAAGTGTCAAAGACCTTCATATGTTCAGGTTTACTCCTCTAATTTTAATCATTCATGTTTATAACATCCTCGATCTGATTCAGGCTGTTTATGCTAAAAATATGGAGCCCTGTCAGCATGATAAATCTTCCTGTTTGACGCATGAATGGGCAAAAATAGGAAATGATAAATCTGTTTTTTTGTTCACTGACTATCAAAAAACCTGTGAGATTTGCACAGGGACATGGGAAAGCGGGATTTGCTCTGTTATCTGCTGTGTTTTGTGTCTGTTATCTTGCAAAGTCATTCAAAAGTCCAAATCTAAGCTTCTGATGCGGAAACACACGGACGCCCTTCCTGAAGGGAAGGTGAATCTGGTCTGACTTTATCAGAAAGTCACATGTCAGCGTGTGTGTAAACAGAAGACATTGTTTCGGAGTGTTTGTGTGTGTGTAATCACATATATCTGTATGTTTGAGCACCCGTTTTTATTTGATCTGTCATGTGTTCACTGAAAACGTGAGACAGTGAAACCATGGTTAACGCAAACAACAAAACATAAACGAGAGAGGGAGAGAGACAGACTGACAGAGAGAGAGAGAAAGAGGCAGAGTGGATTTCACCGGCTGCGTGAGGAGGAGGAAAAAGGAGCCGAAAGATACAAACAGTTACAGAATCCAAGTCAGCGCATGACATCATCGTCTGCGGAATCTGAGTCACACTGTGACATCATCGCTTCAGAAGCCAATGCTGCCTTCGAGTCCTTCTAAAGTCAATGTTTAGTCAAACTATTGTAGGGAAAACTTTTCAATTTCTTACTTCTTTCTCACATTTCTACAAAGACTGGAAGAGTTTGTAGCACTAGTGCAAGAAAATAAAGGGAAAGGATATGATATGATTTAATTTTGCATAATTGAATATAGTACAATATTAAAATGTATGCTTTTTTTGTAAAAAGTCAGATGTTATCTAAAATGCTTGCTGAGATGGTGATAAAAGCCATATTGGGGCCTGTGTTTTGTTAACTACATTTTTTTATTATTACATTGAAATGAAATAACAAACATGGAAATAGCGTAACATAAAATTACTAAAACTGGAACAGAAAGCAAAAATTGTAATTGAAAATGAGATTGTACATAGAAAATCTAATAAATGTAAAATTACTAAATTACTACTAATTATAAAACAAAACTAAATATAAATATTTGTATTAATATATAATAATAATATATTAAAATATTTTTAATACATTCAAAATATTAACAAAATATTAACTTATTACTACTAATAATAATTAATTATTAATAATAAATAATAAAAACATGCAAAAAAACACTGTACTGTACAATACTAAAACAACACTGATTGGGAAAGTGGTTCTTGCTTAAAAGAAATCTAACTGTAAACATAAATACCAAATTTATTCAAAATCTATTTTTTACAAATGTAAAATTATGAACAGTATTAAAAATGAATCGATACAATTAAATAAATATTACTGAGGTCTATAATATTATAGATATAATATAGATAAATATAACAAAGAAACATTTTATAATGTAAACACTTTATTCAGAATTGCAGCCAAATAAATAACACAAAATAAAAAATACATTAAAAATAAAATCAAATAAAATCTCTACATTACAAATAAAATCTTTTTTCCCTTATGAAATCATTTTTCATCAATTTTTCACCCTCACTGAAAAATCCCCTAAATATGATCAGTCGTGACATAAAAGCAGCATTAGTCAAATTAATGAGTTGTTTTGCATTCAGAATTCAATGCAAAAAATATATAATTCGGCTCCTTTTTCTTTATGCAAATGAACACTGACATGACAGCACAGGCGATGACAGGCACAGAATGGCACACAAACACACACACACACGTGAAAGACGTGGACCGCCAGCATGCACGGATACTCACCCCGCGCCGGAGACTCCTGAGGCAGTGCATTTTGGGCTTGGAGGTCATGAGGTCGTTGAATCGGTGGGACAGGGGCTCCTTGGACTGTTTGGGGGTCTGGGGAGTGGGGCAGGGGTCAGGGGTCACAGCAGAAGGTGCGGGAGGGTCCGGGGGGGGCTGGCGAGGTACGGGGGATGTTAACAGGGACATAAGCTACCGGTAAGACACGAGCCACAAAGCAGCGACCAGTGAGTGCGAGAGGTTTACAGAGAGAGAGAGAGAGAGAGGGTGGGACCAAATCGATCCGGAAAGAGGTAAACAAAAAAGGAGGGGGAACACAAAACAAGAGAAATAAGGACCCAAAAATGAAACTAATTAATCAATTAATCAATTAATAAACAAAGGAGAACGCAAACTTAAACAGAACGTAAAAGAAACGGCAACTGAAAGAAATGCGCTGAGGCTGTGGTGTTATTAACCCTGTGAGCGAGAGAATTAGTGCATTAAAACTCTGTCCTGTACATCAGGGGTCACATGCAGGGGTCAGATCACTGCAGAACCATTTAAAGAGACGGTTCACCCAAAAATAAACGTCACGCCAATGACTGTTGGTCTTCCGTGGAACACAAAAGGGAACTTTTTATGGTGATTTTAAGTCTTAAAAGTAGTACATATGACTCTGTTATTATGTGTGAAGAAAAAGTCATTATTCACTAATAATTCATCACTGATAATTCACCATTTTGTCACTGTAATTACATTTTTAGTACTTTATTGCTAGGTTCGTGTATGCATGGCAAGAAAAAAATTTAACAATATATATATAGTAATTTATGAATATATTAATTAAAAAATTGTATTTATTTATAATTATTTTTTTTATTTTAGTTACAATTAAATACCTAAAAATATATTTAAAAAATAACTAAATAAATGTTAAATGTTAAAAATAAATATAATACATATAAGATTTAAAAATACATTATATTTAAATTATATTTATATATATATATATATATATTATTATTTATATTATACATTACAAGTAAATGGTCTTTGATTATATTGATCAATGAAGGTGTGCAGCTAAAAAATCCATTTTTGCTACAGTTGCTGAACTGTCTTTCACCAGAAACATCTGCATTTGATCTGTTGCCGTGAGAACTACAAATCTCTGGCAGTTTGTGAAAATAGTTCTCAACTTTTTGTCACTTTCTCTGTATGGCAAAACAGCCTGTGTTCCACGGAAGAAAGTATAAAGTCAATGAGGGTCAGCAAATGATGACAGTGTTTTAATTTCCAGCTGAACTGTCCCTTCAACAAATATTGCATGCACAGCACACACACACACACACACACTCCTCTAAAGCACAAAAACTGATTTCAGGTCAAGCATTCTCTCTTTTTCTCTCTCTCTTTCACTTTCTTATTAGCGAGCTCCCCAAAGCGTAAAGAGACATTAATAAACGTGTGTTCTGGGAGAGCTCACATAAACGGTTCAGTTCCCAACAGACTAGACAACCTGCTAAAACATCTCAGACAAAATCTTGCCTCTTATGCATTAGGAAAAACCGAGATAAGTCCAAATCTACACAAATGTGCCCAATACCACAGGAAGTCCTGTGAGCAATAATGCGCTTACGATGGAACTCCATTGAGCAATGAGTTGCATCACCAGAAGCAGTCCTACCATTAACCAACTTCACAGCTCAAATAACATAATTCTTATTTTTTTGCAAAATAAATGACTGCTTTGGCAATCTAGTAGAATTTTAGTATAATTTATATACTATTAGAGAACTAATTAGAACTTCGATTCTTATATTTCCATTCTAACTGTTGTTTAATTTTTACAAATATTATGTGGTACTGTCATTTTAATTGGTAATAAAATAGCTAAATCTTTAAAAAATAAAAGATAAAAAAAATAAGAAAAAATATGTATATTTATTATGTACTGTATATATGAATACAACACATGCATATACAGTATAAATTTAAGGGAAAAAAAAAAAAAAAAATATATATATATATATATATATATATATATAGAAAATAAATAAATAACAGGCATTCTTGACTTTTTTATTTATGCTTTATTTTATATTTATTTTATTTATTTATTGTATTTTAAATACATCAACCGGTTTTATATATTACACCGGTAGGTGTAATATATCTAATTTTTATATTTACTTTTATTCCTGCTTTATTGAACTTTAAGAAAATCATTTCAATGTTTAAAATCTGCTAAATACTCATGGCTCACATGACTTCCCATGTAAGAGCATTACTGTAAACAGCATTTCTTCGTGTTTTTCCAAAGTTGAGCTGATTTCCTGCAGTAATCAACAGCATGTCACAGATGCTGCCAACACAGCTTAACTCGTACTGAACCCAGAAGATGCCTATAATCTTCACCAACATACATAAACACAAGACACATGTCACCTTCTAAACCTCTAGAACATACTAACTTTCTCCATATCATCTGCTTTCATGCATAAACATCATTAATCAGATTCTGCATGAGAAGTGTGTGCGTTTAGTGTTTAGACGAATAGTACTGAATGTGGTTTCTAAGTTCAGTCTCCTAATAATGCTTTGTGTTATTCCTGACTACAAACAGACACACAACACACACACAAGATAGACGTGAACTGACAAACACAGGCTATGATTGGAACAGCACACTACATACTTCTATTACTATTTAGGCACTATGTGCAATATGCAAATGCCCTACTACAGTACATTTGCTAAAATGTGCATCATGCAACAAAAACACACCACATGGAACATGAAATCCCATAATGCAATGCACAAAAGTTCCATTTCCAGTGTGAAGAGAATATAAACTGCAGAATTTCACAGACTGCTAAGTGTGGCTATATTTTTACACAAAACACAAGTGCAATAAATTCACTAAAAATGCAATAACCATATTTAATTTTTTACAAAGCAATTTGCTGAGGTAAATATGATGTGATGAGATCATGTGAGCACAATATATATTGTAACGTTCTGCATAAATTGAAATAAATATATTATGCATTTGAAAGTCTCACCAAGGCAGGATTTATTTGCTAAAAATCAGAGTAAAAATTTAATTATTGTAAAATATGACTACAATTTAAAATAACTGTTTTCTATTGCAATATATTGTAAA
This sequence comes from Enteromius viviparus, assembly GCA_032353835.1. Taxonomy (NCBI): domain Eukaryota; kingdom Metazoa; phylum Chordata; class Actinopteri; order Cypriniformes; family Cyprinidae; genus Enteromius; species Enteromius viviparus. Next base: position 14,432,719 of record JAUCNO010000425.1, read on the forward strand.
ATAGAATTTATATCTGTGATGCAAAGCTTAATTTTCAGCATCATTACTGCAGTCTTTAGCGTCACGTGATCATTCAGAAATCATTCTAATATATGGATTTGCTGCTCAAGCAACATTTCTGATTATTTTTCAGGTCAAAAACATTTGTGCTGCTTCAGATTTTGGTGTTTTCTTAATATTTTGTGTATTCTGAATAAATAGAAAGTTTAAAATAGCATTTTTTTTTTAAAATATAGCATTATGGATGTTTTTACTATCCCTTTTAATCAATTTAATGCATCCTTGCTGACTATAAGTATTCATTTCTTTTTATATTGACTTCAAATTAACTAAACAATCATAAACAGTATACAGTATATACTGCACAGTATGAACTAGTTCTCCATTCCGCCCATAGCCACACAGACACACACTATTAAATACGTATGACATTGTTAATGCTCACATCCTGGTCCTGCGAGGTTAGGCTGGGTTTGGACTGAGCATGCTCAGTAAGAGTGGAGCCTTTGACACAAACGTCAAAGGTCACAAGAAGACAGAGGATAGACGAGGAAAAGGAAGAAGAATGTGGTTACCATGAACAGCACCGATGAGCGGCCGGAGACAGGGAAGTTACTCTCAGTTTGAAAGGACGACACAGGAAGTTAGAGTTACATTTCTCTGCAAAGGTCAAAGGTGAGGCCTCTCAGGCCGATGCATTAGTAGGTTATCGGTGGAGCGTCAGGATGAACACTTCGTGAATATTTCGTGCAGGTGAACACAGGGAAGGGAAAGTAAAGGAGAACGATGGTGGCAAACGAATAACAGCATCTACAGATACTACAATAAAACTACACAAATTCAAACTTAGAAACAAGCACAAGCTAAAACAAAACTCACAAAAACACACGAAACAATCGCTCGTATGAGAAATCAGATCAGTCTGTGCTGTTCATATTTACTTTGGTGTTTGGTTTCAGTCAGATGGAAGTGACTGCGAGTGAATGTGACGCCGATGTGTTACCTTGTTTTTCTTAATGAAAGGCCAGAGGGTTTTGCTCTTGCTCTTGCTCGAACGTTCTGGTTTGTTGTCCGGGCGTGAGTTAGTGAGGCTGGTCTCAGACACTGTCCTCTTCATCGCCTGACCGTAGTCTTCAAAATCCACATCGCCAGGAGGCTCGAACCCAGACTTATATGACTCTATGACCTGAGAGGAGTCCTGCAGGGAAACAGCACAGATAATCTTACTCTGCGATTACAGTTTTTATTCATATTTTGAATTAGATTATATTTTTTATTTATTTTGTATTCACTTTAAATTTTGTTGAAGTTTTAGTAATTTTATTGTTTAATGTAATTTTTTTATTTTTTTAATGATTATTTATTATATATATATATAGTTTTTACTTCAAATATATTGTCTTGGCAACTGGATAAAAATACATATATTTAAATAGAAGTACATATATATAATAAAGTGACCCTGCTTTGAAAATGAACTGCTATAAAACCATTTCCAAAAAAAATATTATTATATTATAATTATTATTAGATATTTTTTAAAATATATACATATACATATATATATATATATATATATATATATATATTTTTTTTTTTATTTTATTATTATTATTATAATAACTTTTTTTTTTCATTTAAAAGTTTGTTAATATTTTAGCAATTTATTGTTGCATTTGATATATTTTTTCATTATTATTTTTAAATATGTATATGTATATATATATATATTATATATTACATTTTTGTATTTTATTACTTTATTACTTTTATTACTTAATATTGTCTTGGCAACTAGTTAAAATTATATATAATTTTATTTATATATATATATATATATGATTTTAGTTTTAGTTAAATCTCTGTATTTCCATAATAATATGAAGGATCAGGTATCAGTAATTTATGATAATCTAATTCATTTGAATAAACAGCCAGAGACTGATCCTGGACCAGTGTTAGAATCAGTAATGTCTTGTTCAGCCTGTGTGTTTTACTAACATTCTTGGCCTCAATGGAGTCGGCCGATTGTGTTATTCCATCCAGGCATTTCCCGATGATGGGCAGAATCTGTCGGTCAACCTCCGCAAACGTCTTCAGCGACTCTCCCATCCGCTCTATCCTCTTCTCCTCCATCGCCTGGATCTTCTGCTCACCACACACACACATGCAGAGTTAGTGTATGTACTTCTGTACTACTGTGAGATCGCACCATGCAAATTGCCTTTTACGTCATTTGCATAATTCACAATAGTGACTTTAGAAATAATGCAGCCGGTGAATGCAAATAAATGATGATATTAGTAGATATTCATTCTCAGTGGATGTGTGTGTGTGTGCACCTGGAAAATATTAGGGATGATGGTGTAATAATGTTCATTCTGTTCCTGGTTGAACTTCTGCAGGTATGAGGAATATTCATTCTTGCTGTCAGAAGCCATCTGGTGTCTCATCTGAGCCTGCTGCCGTGCCTAAAAGAGAAAAAGGATGAAATATGACTGATCGTGCGATATCATTTTATTAATTAAACCCCTAAAAACACACAAACTTAAACACATGCAAGCGTACACACCATTTTAATATTTTTTGCAAATGATTTGCATGATTTTATAAAGTTGTAACTAACTCATACATGTCTTATATTAAATATTCAGTTATGAGACTTTTTAAACAGTGAGATTTCCTTGTAAGCAGGGGGTGTTGCAATTAAGCAGAACTCAATTAAAAAACAAACACTCTCATTTAAATGGAAATATATACTTTCATCGCTGTGACTAGGGAATATAGTGCACTCAAAACAACACAGATTCGTTTTTAGGCTCAATGAGTTCCCCTATATTGACTCACTAACCTCAAACCTCCCGCACCGATAGAAACTCCTTTAGCCTGATTCTTACAGATGTGTTTATACACACTTATGTGTCAAACACCAGATGAGACGTGTGTGTGAAAATCTAAAACTACTAAATATAAACACCCTGCACAACACTCAAGAGTTCTTATGGGATGAATGCTGCTGAGGTACTGTAGATGCGATTCTAATGTACACTTATGTATTTCATTGCACATCGTTTAAGTGAGAGAAAGATACAGAGAAAGCAGTGTCATGTTAACCACATCCTGATCCGATTCTAGGAAATCACTCCGGTTAACCTGTGGTTCAGTGTTGCTATGGAAACACTCTAAGTCTAACAGCAAATGGGACGTTCAGAAAAATATCCCCAAAAAGTACATTTGCACTGAAGGAAAATGTGTCAAAAAAATTTAGAGCAGGTTTGTATTTGTATTTGTATTTGATTAGATGATATGCATATGTATGTAATATCACTGCTAGTGCATGAATATTTAAATGAAACATAGAAATACTCACATAACATAATTTTGTATATATTTTTATTTCATACAAAATAAAACCTACAATATATATTAATACAACAATATATTGAAATATTTTAAATTGTATATTTTTAATTAAAAAGTACATTTCATATTACTAATATTATTGAAGTATTTAAATGAGCTATTCTAAATTTAAATATTCTTACATATAAGAAATTAAAGCAGTGACTGATATAATATACTAATATATTTTTTCATTTTATATTAAAAATGCACATTTCATGTTGTATACTTTTAAATTACTGTTAAATATGTCACATTTATACATTTAAATATTATTTTATTTAAAAAATGACACTTAATTTTATTTAAATAATCAAATTATAAATAACATAAACTGATTTTAATATAAACATTAATACATATGTGTGTGTATGTGTGTGTGCAATAATATTGCATAATATAATAATAAAACCTGCTATATAAATCTCATATCATATTATAACATATTGCATTTTTCTATATTTTGTAGACCTTGCAACCAGCAGATACTGATCATTCCTAAACACACACAAGCACACACACTTAGTAAACTGTGATATGATGTGCTGACATTTATATATGGACCAGCAGAACAGGAAGCTTTAAGGATTACATCTTTAAATACTCATGCCTGGAGCGATGTGACTGGTGGAGCAGCAGCGCAGACAAACTTTACTCAAGCCTGTGATTGGGTGGCCGTTCTGCAGGTGTGTTGTGTGGGCGTGGCCATGGCTGGACAGGAAGCAACAGTGTCCCGACACACAGACACACACACACACATAGACCTGCCGCCGTGCACCTACCTTATGGTAACATCGCTTCAAGGCATGGTTTAAAAAAAGCATAAACATTAGTTAGGCCTTAGGTAATATTCGACACAAACCGTTCAGCAACGTATCAAATGAAGTCAAACAAACCAACGACAAAACCACACAACCCTTTAACACATAAACAGACCGGCTGCGTTCATGAAACACAAGCCTACTGCTTAATACACACTACTTAGAAAACTAAAATATGTTAAACAGTGTATAAGTATGCAACTCTAACTAAATCTGTAACATAGTGTCTTGCAAACTGCCTTGTTATTGACAAACAAACTCATTATATTGCATGTTTATTTCAGTAACTGACGGTTAGTCATCATCTCTGCATGTTTAAATCAGTACTGTGCAAAAAATGCCAGTTTTTTGGCATTCAAAAAATGAGTCACAAAAGAGATTAAAGTGTGGTGTGTGTTACTTTCTTTTTTTGTTTTATAAAAGAATAAAAGAGAAAGTCGAGATGCATTGCATTGTGGGATGCATTACTCTGGTTATACGCATCGTCCGGGTATTCCATGCATTCATAATCCGAATACTGCACATAGTATACATACTGTAAACTGCAGAAATAGTACGCTATTCTGAACGCAGTCGTTGACTAATTGAGCCAATGCAGCTGTTGTACCTTTACTGACCCTGAAACATCTGCGCTTTTCATTAACGGAAGAGATCTGAAACACTGGCTTTGGATTTGAATTGGACTTTTGGACTCATGCTACCTGAAAGACCTCTGGAGTTCGTCACTATCTGACCGTTAAATGACAGAAAACGCTCTCTGGACTCCTGGAAGCAGGAGCTCTTTTCCACATCTGAATACTTTGGAAATTTCTTTTTGTGCAACTCAAGCTATCACAGAGACATCTGCCCAGCACACGCTCTGGAACAAAGAACGATTAAAAATAAGTAAAGAGAACGTAGGCGATGTTGCCTGTCCTGTGTGACGCCACCCCACACACACACACACACACGCGCGGTCGAGTTTCCTCGCTCTGCCACGGCAGCAGTGTGAGACAGTGATGGATGTGTTAAGACGAATTAAAGGAAAAAACAGACACATGTGAATCACTCGGGCTGTATCAGTTTATCACTTTCTCCTCTTATATAAACCAAACTGAAACTAAATAAAACTAAGTGAGATGATGACAGCAATGAAATCGTGATCATTTATTATAAAACTTATTTATTTAGCTTACATGCAAACTATCTATCTATCTATCTAGATAGACCGATACATCCAACTATAGATAGACAGAGAGAGACTTTTAGTGTGAATTTATCTATACTGACTTGTGGTTTCTTTATACAGTAGCTAAATTCCGTCACTTGTGTCTGTTACTGTTAAAGGGATACTCCACGCCACACAATGTAATATATTTTGGATGAAAGGGTTGTGACTGCCCCATTAGCTGCTTTTCCACTGTCGGGCCAGTGCTTTAATCAGGCCGGACAGGGATAAAAGCCTCGGACCTGTAGCACCGAGCCCAAAACCACAATGTGTTTCCACCATCGGGCCAGAAGCTCACTAAAACCCGCCTCTCGGCACCACATCACGCAACCCCAGCATTTAATCAACATGAAGAAAACTAATCAGAACTGGAAAACAAACATAAAAGCATTTGTTTGCATTGCTTATGTTAAAGATTTAAATCCAAAAGCATCAATGTTTTACAATAACGATTCAGTGGTTATGAATTAATTAATTTATCAGGATTGAAAATTTGTCACACAGAAAGAAATAAAATGGTATGAACCGTTATTTCACATCAGAAAGCGGACACATGCATTCAGTCGAGTCTGTTTCTGTTCATTTCTAGTCACATACATCGCATTTAGAATATTTTTCAATTAAAAATATGACCTGAGTATCAGAGTGAGCTCATGAACAAAACCATTAATATTAGCCATATTTTTATGACATACGCGGAGCGTAAACGAGACTAATGATATATAAAATGTACTAAATAAAATTTTAAGCAGTTGATTTACCATGTTTACTATGGTAACGTTAATGGCTAATGCATACGCTTTTGCATCGCTTATATATATTTCTGCCTTCTAAACTGATCATAATTCCCATCAGAAGTGATTTTAAACACTAAAAGTATTTAAAACTTTAATGCTTGTGTTATCTGTTAACTTTCTGAAATGATGCGCGGCGCTGACGCTCTCCAGACTCCGCCTTTGCTCATAATCACTCCTCCTCAGGCCAAAAAACCCGGGGACACAATTAATGACACATTTTTCATTTTTGGGGTGGAGTATCCCTTTAAAATACTCCCAGTGAAGAACTGGTGTTTTTTTCATCATGAACGCTGGATGATGTTTGATGACTCTCTTACCTTCTCCACGTCTGCTTTCGTCACGTTGATGTCTGCATCCATCTTTTCAAAGTACTGCTGGGCTCGATCTGCTTCCTTACAGTCCCGCTCAAACTTCCTCTTACACTGCACACACACACACACACACACATGTTAAAACATGGCAGAACACACTGCTCTGGATTCATGTACACACAGATGTTCAGATGCAGAGTTTAATTAGCACGCTCGCACAGATGTGTGAAGTTCTGCAGTATAATCAACGCTCATCCATTATCACTCTGTTTATCCTTCATCTCACTCTCACACTCATTTATTTGAAGGGACAATCAACATTTGTGTCCGCACTGACCACTGAATCACCCGATCACACAAACACACACAATGAGCTCATTCTTACACACGGACACACACACAGGCAGTGCTCTCTCGATCTCTCTCTCTCACACACACACACACAAACTGAATCAACAAACAGCCAGAAGACTCTGCTAACAACGACATGATCCATCTCCAACAGCACACACTTTGAGACAGTGGGCGATCAGACAAATATCCTGATATTTCCTGTCTGCTGTGTGTGTGTGTGAGAGACGTCCCTCTGATCACACCCACACACACACACACACACAGTATCTAATGGAATAAGTGGTTATCTTAGCTTTGTGTACTATGGTAAAGCATTGTGTAGTTTGAAGCATAGCATGAATATATGAATATGGCAATCACTCAGTAGCATGGCATACAGCTAGTTTAACTTTACCTGAATCTTATTATAAATAAAAGAGTAATAATAGTTTCATTTTATTTGTTAATTATGTTATTTATCTGAAATTTTTAATGTTGTACTAAAATGTTGCATTGAATAAAAAAAAAAGTTAATCTTAAAATTAAATTAACATTAAAGCTCAATATTTTAATTTAATAAAAACGGAAATTTAATATTGTATAATGTAAGCTTAATTTTAAAAATTACAAAAACAAATAAAATATTTATTTTATGGTTTGATTAGTACAATTGTAATATCTAGATCATTTAATATGTAATTAAGTGTATTAAATAATGCAAGTTGAATTACATTTTAAACAAATACAAAATATACAATATTACTTAAAAAATGTATAATACTATTTTAATTTAATAATATATGAAATGCTTTTTTTATTAATAAAATAAAAATAAATACATTTTAAATTATTTTAATAATTTAAATGTTCGTTAAAATATATTAAGTCATTTGCTTTTTAAAATAACAACAATATATAAAAATTAATAATATAAATAATGTTTCAAATGACTTCAATATTTTAATTATTTAATCTGTATTGAAATATTGTATTAAACAATGCTAAATAAAAGTCTTTTACTTGTGGCGTCAGACCTTTGGAGACCACTGTACATCAAAGTACCATAGTATTACCACCTAATAATACTGAGATACCTGTGCTCATTTCTTTGATGAATTATTGATTGATTATTGATGTTGACTGAACTCACCGATTCTAGCTGTTTCCAACTGGCTTCGATCTGTTGCTGTGCCTTTCGTCCATCGTGGAAATGCTGTGACAGAGAAGGACGAAGAAATGTATCACTAATTTATTAAGTTAAAAAACATGAATACACTCAGAATTACATGTAAACCTGAACCTGAGAGGTAGTGTGTGTGTGTGTGTGTGTGTGTGAGCTGCCAGAAAGCCATATTGCCATGTTCTGTGTGTATCCTGTGTGTGTGTCGTCACACTCCAGGCCGTCTGTGTGTTTTTCTCAACGGCCCGAGCACTCCAGGAAAGTGTTCGTTTGGCCAACACTCAAGCATCCCCCTCACAAAGAGCTCAGTGTGACACACAGATAAAGAGCTGCTTCTCATGCAGGTCTGAGATCAGCTGAAGACAACATGTGACTGCTTCAGCCACAACAACTTATACAGGCATGCAACATAATAAACGAGGAGTTAAAAGATACTCAAATGGCATTTCTTACAAAATAATCACTTTTAATTTAAAATAGCTACATTAAATGGAAAACAAAAATTAAATATATCAATAAATTCCTTATTATGCATACATAAATACAAACACATGCATGTATATATTTAAGAAAAATATGTTATGTTTACATATTAAATATATTTATATATAATATTACATAATAAGAAAATAAATATATAAATGCATTTTATACTTTTAATAAATACTAATAAATAATAATAATCTATTATTTGCATTTAAAATTAGATTTTTTTGACATTATTTATTTTGTTATTATTAAGGAATGATAGTTAAAAATATTATATTATAATATAAATAATATAAAATATAAATATTGTTAATTAAAATATTATTCATTTATATTCATTATTTATATGTATAAATATTTTGTCTATTATTTATTTTTATTTTCTATTATTTTATGTCATTTTATCTAAGTCAATAGTTATTATTTCATATAATTATTTTTTATATAATTTATAAGTTAAATCGTTCAATTATACATTTTTTCTTTTAATATAAGATAAGCACTATAAACATTCCTAATTCATAAATAACTTTAGCTAAAAACATCTGTTTATTATTGATTTAAATATAAATGAAGATGCTAACGTTAAAAATATATAATTTTGTAACAATAAACAATAAATGTTAATTCTCTATAGTCCCTTATTGTGCATCACTGTAAATGTTAACAAATTATTTTCTGTCCATATTAGAATAGACTAAATGTATTAAGTGGTTACTTGCTGTAACATTAATGTTTGTAATAAGTCTGAGTGGAGTCTGTGAAACACATGGACACCTGCAGTGAATGTCAGACGCTCGGATCTGTCGTAATGACACAGATTAGACTCAATATCCTGTTTACTGCACAGAGTCAGACAGCATCAAACATCAGCAGACTGTTCATATCGGTGCAATCTAACACAAACAGCTCACCGTCAATTTTACTTCAATGTATTTTACTGTATTTGAATAGCAGTGCACACACAAGTGCTTCTCTTTAAACAGAGAAAAATGTTAAATAACTTCCAGATTCAATATAATATATAAATACATTTAAATAAATAAAAACTAGTGCTGAAACAATGAATCACAATTAATCGCATCCAAAATTATATAATATATCTGTGCATATTTATTATTTACCTGTATATAGAAATACAAACGCATGCATGTACATAATTAAGAACAAAATTATGCTATTAAATCCATGTGTGTGTATATTTTATACTATGTCAAAAAACTTTTGTTTTGGATGCAATTAATAGTTTGACAGCACTAATAAAACCATAAATATATAAGTAATATAAAGATATATTAAATAAAATTAATATATTTCAGTGTTAAATATTAAAACATTTATAATATTTTTAAATATTTTAAAATTTATTTTTATTTTGACAATATTTATATAATTATTTTCTGTATGTATTTATTTAATTGATAATGAATTTGAAAAAATAAAAATATTCCTAAAATCCATATTAAAATGTAATTTAATTATGTAAATGTTAAATATTTACATTATATATAAACACATTTTATAAACACACACACACACATATATACAGTGCCCTCCACTAATATTGGCACGCTTAGTAAATCAAAGGCGGCTGTGAAAATTTGCCTTTGCTCAGATTTACCAAGGGTGCCAATATTAGTGGAGGGCAATGTATATATATATATACACACACACACTTATATTTCTGAATCTTGTCCAGGTACTACAAAATGTTAGGATCTGAGTATGACGAGTTGCTGTTATTTCTCTTTAGTGACTGTGAGACGTGTTTAGACCCAACAGAAAGACTGACAGTGAGAAAATAAGTGAATGAATGAATCAAAGTGTGTGAATGTGTTTAGTATTCATCGCTGGGTTTCTGGGCTGAATAAGGAATGCCGACAAGCAGTGTGAGAATAAAACCCTATAGAGCAGAAAGCATTATGGGTACAAAACCACAGTCAGTCAATGCAGGAGGAGTCCAGTTGTGTCTCGCATCTCGATAGACAAACACATACAGAAGAAAGTAGATTTTAATTATGCCATTTTTCTACTGCTGTTGAGCTTCTTACAAACTGATGAAACCACAAACATGAAAACAGACACACACACACACACACACAAAGGGTGAAAGTGTTCAACAACTGCCCAATACTTCTGCTTTTTGCAGCCCATCAGAACAAACCAACCAAGTGAAATGTAAGTTGTCAGCTGATCTGGAATCAGTCTTTATAGTTTCCTCCAATCAGAGGAAGTCCACCTGTTCTTAAAGAGGAAGTTGACCTCTCGTTGTTTTTTAAAAACAAAGCCTCACTGAAAACTTTTCCGTTAGAACAGCTGAGAAAAGAACAAGGAAATAAATAAAAGAGAAAAACATGACCCGAGGAACAGATAAAAGAGACGAGACTGAACAATATCTATTCTGCTTCAGAGATGATTTCAGTCATTCATGCTTCATACGCACACATCCAAGAGATTAATACAGACTTGTTTCCAATGAATCAAAAACAAAGCAACTGGTCTAACCTAAAGAGCACAAAAGCATATTATTTTAACTTTATATAGATATTAGAAATAAAATAATAATGTAAATCCAATTGTAAAATATTATATTTAAATTAAATTTAATTTAATTTAATTTAATTTAAAAAAATCTATTTTATTTAAATGACAACATACAATAAACTTAGTATTAAAATTAAAACAAAGTAATAAAATAAAAAAATAAAAGTAAAATAATATAGCAACCAATAAAGTAAAAAAATTTTTTTAAATTAAATTAAATTAAATTAAATTGAATTAAATTAAATTAAATTAAATTAAATTAAATTAAATTAAATTAAATTAAATTAAATTAAATTAAATTAAATTAA